>ML778519.1:581699-624832 GCA_009831015.1 Picea engelmannii
AATTAATTAATTAATATTATTAATACTAATCATTGTTTAACTAAAACCATATTAGGACAATTAATTATCTAATTAATTTTACTTAATAATCCCTATGCATCTATTTAACCAGGGTTGTTATAGTAATGGGGACTCAGGAAACAATTGTATCTCATGCTCCACTTCCCTATTAGGTGGTATTCCTTTAGGATCCCAGAACACTCCTATGTATTCCTATAACAACTCCAACTATTTTTTTATTTTTTTTAGTACATCCCTCCAAGGCTACCTTTACTCCTACCAATTCATCACCCACTTGATTCTTTCATAAGAAAAGAAAAACATATTTCTTACTTGAACTAATCAACTTTTTGGCTTGGTTGGAACTTACCAGTGAGATTGTTGATTTACCTTTATGTGCATTGATGATGAAAGAATTCCCATCCTTGATCAAGAGGTACTGGTTTTCTATTTGCATGAATATTTCATCCCTCATATACATGTAATCACTTCCAAACACTACACCACACATGTCAATGGGTACTACATCTAACTCCACTTCATCAATAAAATTTTCAGTCACAACAAATTTTATCTTACATTGTTTCATGACCTTGTTCTCTACATCCTTGTTTACCCACCCCAATGTAAATGGATAGGATGATCATGAACCTCCAACCCAAGATTGCTAACCAGATCAGATACCATGATATTGGCCTTTGAATCAGAATCAGATAGAGTGTCTACCTCGGTCTTCTTGACATAGATATTGATATGGAAGATATTTTTCATCTTTTTCTCTTCCTTTTGGTGGAGAATACTTAGATTCACCTCCTTCTACACTGAAGTGATGACAATATTCTCATCCACATCTAATTTTCTCTCTACCTGATTGTTTTAATCCAAGGCAAGAAGGTTATTCTTCTTAGCATCCTTCTTGTGGTTCTTAGGTTTCAGCTTTGGATGTAGTTTCTAACACTTTTCCTAAGTGTGTCCATCGATATTGTGATGGTTATAATGGTTAATTATATCCTTGCACTAATGTGCAGTGACTATCATCCTCTTATATTTCCCTTTCCACTTCTTCTTCCCCTCCTTGGAAGCGCTTTGGTGCTATTTTTACTTGGAACCACTTGGTTGTCCTTTCTTCTGGCCTATATTTTTCAGATATTGTGCTTGCATGCAGGCCTCATCAATTTTCTTGGGCTTGAAGAGCATCACCTTCTTTTGAAAATGACTATGTAGACCCCCAAAATACTTAATGAGTACATATGGGTTATTGGGAGAGATACCCAACATGATAACCATCTTTCTAAATTCAGTGGTGTACTCCTACACATTATTCCCTTTCTTTTTCCTAAAGTAATGCCAACAAATCAATTTGTCCTCTACATCCCTGATAGGGTAGAATTGGGAATTAATGAGGTTTTTTAGATCCTCTCACTTAATTAGTGGTGGACCAACCTGCATCTTGAGTGTATCCATGTGGATTTCCCACCAGGTCAATGCATGTCCCTCCAATTTCAATTGGAAAAAGGAAATCATCTACTCCTTATTTATATTGTGAACATTGAAATAGACGTCTAATTGTTGCAACCAATGATTCAAATTTAATGCCCAATATCACCTTGGTATAACCTGATATACACTTTTGCTTCCATTTTAAATAAAAATTGTGAAAGGGGTAATGGCATTGGAACTTGGCTTCTCTTTCTTTGGTCTCTTTCCTCGACTCATTTTATGGGTCTTAATTTTTTTCCAGTTCCCCTCTAATTTGATCTTTGAGTTAGAGCCTCTAGCCTCCCCTAATAGTCCAATATTGTTTTCTATAGCCACCATGAGGAGGGCCATATTGTGAGATATATTTGCAACTTTCTCTTCCAGCCTCGCAAATCTCTCTTCTGTTGGATCTCGACGGTTGTTGTGAACAAACTCATCTGCCATGGCTAGGGTTCTGTGACTTTATTTTTAAGACAATTTTTGGATCTTGCAAATTTCCAAAAATACCTCAAATAAAACTGCTCATATACCAATATAATATGTAAACTATCGTGGATATTCAAATGGAAAAACTCACACAACATATCTTATAATATTCTAAAATATTAGACTATGAAGACTAATTTTCCTTAGATCCTGGATTAATTAATTACTATCTTTGTTTGAATTTATGAAAATAACTGAATAATTGATGGATGACCCTCAGCATGTTTCCAACTCTAGGATTGAATAGTGGTGAATCGAATGGTGGAAGATGATATTGCCAATATCATTGAAAAGTGGCCCCTGACATTTTGTGAGTCATTGGATGAAGGAATGATCAATGACAAAGGTGGCATTGTGGAATTTCCATTGACAATTTTTTGCCTAAAAATCAACTTACCCAATTGGATAAGGACCATTTGTGGTGAATCTAATGGATGATAGGGATCATGTTTTTCCCCACACGTGCCAAAACCCTAAAATTGTTATCCATTTTTCTATTTGTTGGGATAAATATCAAACAATGTATGACAATGATGACTTGATCATGGATCTATAGGAAATATTTAATAAAGGAAATATGGATGGTGATCACTCCTACATAACCTGCACCATTTGATACATACCTATATATCCTAGGAGTTTTCCCAATTTGAACATAATGATAAAAAACATGCATTAACTATTTAGATGCACTTAATAAACTTTGGCTTCTCTTATCACATCAAGGTTCTTCTCATAGAACAAAACCAACAACATCATGAATGAAAAATGTCAAAAATCCATATTCACTACAAGGGTTCTTGACAATAGAGGCAAGAGCCTTTGAGTGACCATCCCTCAGGTTGAAAAATATGTTACAATACAAATAACATATTGAACCTAGTACCACATCAACTGTGTCTTAGTAAATAACCTAAGAAAACTCACTCTCCCCCTATGATTAGACAAGGATTTCTCACCTCCCATTCTTAGACTTGATAATGATGAACTTTAGCTACTCAACTTACTTTTATGGCACATGTTTCTACTCAACCAATCTCTAGAACTAGGGGCCATAGAATAAATGGGTGGGCACCATGTAGACAAACAGAGTGTGAAAATCCTTGGCTCGATGTAGCAGGGCCTCCTTGGCCAATGCAAAAAAAAACAACCTCTTAGTCAAGAGTGAGTCTACCTTCAAGACCTCACTTCCAATGGATGACAACACCATTTTATTGTCTTCAAGGCCAAGTCTCTAAAAAACATTAGGCAATGAATCTTGTTGGTTCATTGTGCCCATGATGGTGTTGATAATGTTGATGGATTTCACTGCCATGGTTCAAACTTGTAAAGCCCTCATCCAATAAATACTACTTCTACCACTTCCTTACTTATTCATGATTTATAAACAATATACTATTTAAACTTTATATTGGGTTTTAAGTGCCTAGCCAAACCAATATAATATATGAAATGGTTTTTATATTTGTGAAGTTATGGTGTACCTCTTTCCAACAAAAATAGAATAGTCTAGGAAAAGGGAACTTAACTTAGTTGCGAATTTTATATTAGGATCAACATTGAGAAAAAATATAATAGTCTAGGTCCACCATTGAACACAAACAATATTTATGTTCAACTAAACTATTGGTACATGGGGGTACCTATTGACCTTAAAAATGGTCAACATAAGTATGCATGTGAAGTGTCACAGTGATTCTACCTATATATCTAAAATAAATCCTCCAAATCCCTAATAATCACTAATCCCACCATGTCTTATGATCATTCATCCTAGATCCCCTACTAGGCACTATAAGGAATCCTCCTAGTGTGCACTAAGGTCAAATTGACAAATATGTTATAGATTAACATTCCATTTGTTTGCTTTATATTTTGATGACACATGGTCATTTCATGGTTGGTTTGATGTTGTTGGTGACTACAACTCCATGTTTGGTCACTACAAGAAAAACAACATGTAGTAGAGGTTTTTACTTTTACAAGATTTGAAAAAAATTCAAAAAAACCTCTACTATTTGAAACAAGGGTTTTATCAGAGGTTCTAATGGATGTTCCATATAACTAAAAAAAATTCAATGGGTGGAGGTTTGTTTTGTCAGTGCTTGTATTGGAAAAATGCACCATGCACTCTTACTAAAAAAACATTGGTTCATACATAAACTTAAAAAGAATTCATGTGTTTACAATTATTATACATTGGTTCCACCTTTTTTGTTGTATGTAGCACCGGTGCTCTTGTAATTATTACGCATCGGTTCTACATTGTTTTGGTGTATGCAACACTAGTTCTTTTTTAGTTTATGTACGCACCATTCGTACTATTTTTTATATGTAGGACCAATGCTTTTATCGATGTTACACATTGGGTTGCTCTATTTTTATAGCACATCGGTGCTTTTATAATTCATATGCACTAGAGTCTATATTACCCTATGCACCAAAGGGTAGTGAAATTTTGAAAATTCGAGACGATATGTCAATGTCATTAATTGTTACTAAGAACCGATGTCTGTATTATATTTAAAGCACCGATTTTTATATTATATTTAGATCATCAACGTGTATTGTAAACATATGCACTATAAAATTTTGAAACAATAAATATAATCAACTGTACGTTATGTCATTTACGAAACGATGCTTTTTCACAATATTTGGTACCGATGCTTCAATATAATTAATAAGAATTGGTGCGTATAGCTCATTAAAACAAACTATTTCTATGTTATGGCACACACCATTTAACGAGTTCATAAGAATACAATGCGTCGATATGTATATATTTTAATTAATTTTTGTTTTGCAAATTTTCAATTAATCATCTCAAAATCAATTTATTTTTTATTTTTTTGTTATTGCATTTTGATATAATGATTCAATTAATGTGTTTTCCAATGGATTACACCTTTTTTATTTGTAAAAATGTAAATAATCCACATATTAATTAATAAAAAACACAAATTTTTACAACATTCAACAATGCAATAAAATAAGAAACACATTTTATTATATATGAATAAGAGACTCATGGTCATACAAAATGGCACAACATAAATGTACATAATAATAAAAATGCAACCAATATGTTGTTGTTAAACTTGTTGGTAACATGTCTTCATTCAATTTGGACAATATGTCGAGTACATTAAATAAAATCCCTGATTTTCATAAACAAATATTCCAAAACATGCAATATTTTCATTCATCACTTGAACTATTGTCATCATTTGAGCTATGTGTAGCCTCATTTCTTCATCATTTGTAGGTGATATTGTACTTTGGTTATTTAACCTAATATTTTCTTGATCGACTTGTTTTTTATGTTCCACCTCTCCATCTTCCATCTACAAACATAGAAATAAAGTGTAATAAGTATATCTACACACACACACACACATATAGTAGAATATGCATGATTGCGTAAATAAAAAAACGTACCATAGCAATGTTTTTTTCATAAATAATACCCATTATTTCAAAGTCATGCTTCATGTTGTTGAGCACAGACTTATACTGGGAGAGGGGCAGAATCATTATAAAACATTTTTTTTATTTTTTCAAACATTCATCAACCATAAAAAAAACAATCACATATGAGATCTATTAACTGCAAAACATGGAATACAAGATTTACCTGGAAACCCTTTTGGAAGAAAACCACAAAACTTCTCTTTATAATTATTTGTAGGCACCAACCTACTGAAGACACCAATCCCCATTGGTACAAATCCTAGTAGGCACCAACCTACTCTTATAGATCTTTGTATACATCAATCCCCATCACTGAGCATCACCTTACCAAGAGACACCAATCTCTTTGTTTGAGCAACACCAACCTACTCTTACAAATCTCCATAGACACCAATCTGTTGGAGACACCAATACCCACCACTAAGCACCAACTTAGAAAGAGACATCAATATCTTTGTGTGAGATGCACCAACCTTCATTGAGTCTTCTTACTACTTGTTCCTTCATAAGGTCTTCTTGCTGATTATACCTTCACTGGGTCTACTCATGGATTTTGCCTTCTCGAACTCTGCTCACTACTTCTTCCTTTACTAGGTCTAACCAAAATTTGAATTTCCAAATGGTAACTTTCTCAAAGCTTGTTGTTTTGGGCCTCTTCCAAAGAATTAACTTGTAAAACATGTCATGTATCCAATTTTGTAAATTTTATTCTAAATTTTTTATCGAAGGTACTTCTATATTTTTCATCTATTCTCGAAAATTTTCACAGTTAGAAGAGTCCCCGAAAAAAAGTTATAGTGAAAATGTCAAACTAACTTGTTTGAAATTGATTTCAGGAGCATTCAAGAACCCAAGCGACCACAAGGATTATCTCCAAAAGTATAGTGAACCAACATATGAAATTTCTACCACATGTACACCAAGATCTCTCCTTTGTTTATTCAAAGTTTCAAGGTATGAAACATCCCGGAAAATAAGTTACAGCGAAAGTGCCAAGTTGATATGTTTGAAACTGATTTCAAGAGAATTCAAGAACCCTAACTTCCATGGGGCCTATCTCCAAAAGTATAGTAAACCAACATTTTAAGTTTCTACCACATGTACACCAAGATCGCTCATCTATCTTTTCAAAGTTTTAAGGTCTAAAACAACCCAAAAAATAAGATATAGTGAGAGTGCCAAGATGACTTGTTTGAAATTGATTTCAAGAGCATTCAAGAACCCTAACTTCCACAGGGCATATCCTTGAAATTATAGAGAACTGAAATATGAAATTTGTGCCACATGTACCCCAAACTATTTCCTATGTCTCTTCCAAATTTCAAGGTCTAAAACATCCTAAAAAAAAATTATCATGAAAATTCCAAGATGACCTAACACTGAATTTGTTTTTCAATCTTTGTTAACCCATTTTTCACACACTTATTTTCTCTCAATGATTTATCTTTTCATACTTTTTCATAACCCTTTATGAAGGGTCATGTCCCTTAATTAAATAATTAATTCTCAATATCATGGGAAATTACTCCAAATACCATGGAAAATACCCCAAACCCATGGGTTTGAAACCACCATTTCACTTTTTACTTTTTCATGTGCACCTCTTTTTAATATATATATATATATATATATATATATATATGAAATGATATGCATAATTTAATGTCGTAATATGACATTAATGACATCATTAATCATTTAACATCAATTACAATAATTCTATTACATGGCTTCTCTCAAAATATCTTATGTTGGTTGCACTTCATACTTTGTTTCCTGCATATTTAGTACGCCATAACAAAATACAGTTGATATAATTAGTATAAACGTTTATTTTAGTTCCATTAATTATAAAACAAGGGAAGTTAAACAACATATCTACTTACAAATTGTTCAATTAAACCTTGATACTTCAACATATACCCATGACCCATACTTAACCCAATGACTATCAATTCATCGGTTGGATCCTCTTTGTATGTTAACACCTATTAGAATACATCCATGGATAAGTGTAAATTAATTATTTAAATATAAAGATCACAACAAGCATGAAATTTCAAGTAAGGCCGAAAACGTAAATACTCACAAAGTTTGTGATCAACCCTTTTATTCCTTGTCATCATGTCTTATGTGTTGAATGGGTTCTATTTTTTTTCTTTTCTGGAACAAAAAAAATGAAAATTAGTATTTCATGTGGTAATTAAATTTTATGTACATAAAAGAATAAATTAATGATTACATACATTTGATGCACATTGTTGTTGGGATGTCTCTTCCTACGATGCAATTATGTTCATTTATTTTACCATCTCCTTTTGGACATCCCTACCGGCATGTATTGGTTTTTCCCTTGTTTGTCCCTTGGAATTTTCATAATCTCCCTGAAAAAAGAAAATATAGGAATCATCAAATATTAAAATTACGATTTTTTTTTACAAAATAAGATACAAGTACACACAATAAATTAGTATGCACTTGTGCATTAATCATATAAATATGCATTGATATACAATAACAGTTTTACAAATTGTTGTATTCATGCGGTGTTTACAAATTAATAGAAGCACAAGTGTCTAAGTACTATTTATTGTGCACCACCGACCTGCAAAAAAATGTAAACTATGATGGTTTCAATATTAAAAGCAATGTTGATTCCATTTTAAACTCAATGGTGTCGTTGATATGAACATGTGCATCGGTGCTCTATAGTGCACACCAGTAACTGCGAAATCCGTTTTAAGAAAATATTATTTACATTTTGAATTTAGTTGTGTTATTGACATGAACATGCACATCGATACTCTATCCCTATATAGTGAGCTCCACTAAACCCAAAGGTGTTTTTTGTTTAATCGACAGTGACATGCTAGTTTCAGATCCAATGCAATGAGTGGTTCCATTGCAATGAATACCAAACATCTCATATATAAGTAAAGAAACCCTCTAAAAATCCATTGCTTAAAAAAAAATCTTGTTGTGAAATACAGAGAGGGAAAGCAAGAGAAACAATAAGGAAGCTAGGGATTCCAATACCAAAGGTAATTATAAAACCCTTTTATTTTTTGGAGAATTCACTGAAAATTGCTTGACTCAAATAAGGAAAAGATTAAGATGATTAATAGAATGAAATCACACACCTAAAATTTCTCCTTTGTAGACTTGTATGCGACCTACAATGATCCCTTTCGAATATGGCTTGTTATCATTGAAATATTGTCCGCAAATGGTTATAGAAATCCAACATCGTCAAATAGTTATGAGGTCACCCATGGACCAAAATTACCACAAAATCATTTCCAAAAGGTCCAAAACTATACAACCAGTGATAAAATTAAAGTGCGCTATGACTACACAGGGTGCGCGCGCACATGTGTGATCCAGAACCGCAGGAAAAGCGCACATGAGCGCGATGCACGATTGTGGTCGCTAAAATCCGCGCACATCTAAGAATGACACATTTATGAGATTGGTCGGCCTCCCACCCACTTCTGGTTCAGCTTCCAAGTTGATTTGACACCCAAATCTTGACTGAATCCGACTGGGTGGTTGGTCAAAGACCTAAAAATGCCCTAAATAGCCTCTTTTCACACTACAAGTTGGTTGCACAATACCTCAAAGAGGTGCTATAAAGTAAGGGCATGGGTGCACTTCATTTTCAAGCAATTCATTAGCAAAGTTATGCTACTGCTATTCTCTTGAGGAATCCTCTATTCTCATCAAGAGTATACTAGCACCATTACATTGGGCAATCCATCTCACCTCTTGAGTGGATTAGCTTGGGATTCTTTCACCATTTCATTCAAAGTTTTAAGAAGAGCTTAGTTGTGGGGGTCCAAGAGCCCTCCCTTGGAGGAAGAAGGGACCCATAGTCCTCTTTCTTCTTGGTGTTTTCTTTCACTAATATAATACTTGCCATTGGTGGCATGAGTCTTATTAGTTTTTTGTTATTATGTCCTTATGCTCAATAGTTTAGTTGTTCTTTTATTTCTTAGTTTAATTCTTAGTTTGTTCTTTTATATTTCTTTCTCTATCCCTTTCCTTTACAGTTGTCTTGCTTAGCTAACCCGACTAAGATTGTAAGCACCTATGTTTTTCTCATTTAGGTGACAAAAGAGGCGCAACAGATTGGCGACTCTGTTGGGGAAAGGTATCAATTTCCTACCCCATTTGGGTTTTTATAGCTCTTCTTTTGGTTTATTTAACCTGCAGGTACCTTAGCCGGCCCAAGATGACCTGCAAAACATCAAAGTTGAATTGAGAGAATTCCATCCGTAATTTTCTTCACGGTCGTGTGTCAATTGTGCATGGGTTTATTGGCCCACAGTCACGCATCATGTGCACGTGCACCAAAATCACAGTGTTGTTCTGTGCACCTGCGCCCAAAATCATGTTTCGATCTGCGCACAGGCACTCAGTGCGCCTCTGTCTACTCTAAGAACCACGCACCTGTGCAGAAAAATACACATTGTAAGGTTTTTTTGATTTGGGGAAGGCCCCTAGCCTTCTTAAAATTGATTTTATGCATATTGTAATATGCACCACACTTAGTTCCCTCTTCATATAAAGGGATTATTCAAAACACATAAGAACTTAGGGGGTTTAAAATCATTATTTCCTCTTTTGCTTTCATTTTTCCACATGGATGGCTTGCTTTGACTAAAAGTATAAGTTGGAATCATTTGTAATCACATAAAACTTGCATTGGGACCAAAAGTTGGATAACAATCGCTTAGTATTCTTTTCTCTCGTGCTTCTAAGCGACCTTGAGAATCAGAAAAAGATTGTAGGATAATTTCATCTCCCTTGAAAAGACTAAAACTTTTAGGAGAGAACAACATCCCCTCTCGGGACTCCTCTTAGTTTATTTTTCAAACACATCTTAAGATTGTAACGGGCCCATACATGCCCACATGCTGCAAAGATAGGATAGTGTTGAAATTTACTTTCTTAGATTAAATCACTAGGGAAGTTTAAAGGTTTTGTAACGGGCCCATACATGCCCACATGATCACAATTTAGGATAGTTTCAAAGCTTTTATTAGATTAAATCACAATAGGGAGTTAAATGAATAGTAAAGGACCCACATGTCCATATGCTAGTTTCCTAGGGACTTTTGAATTACACAAGGTTGTACCAAAGGCATTTATTTAATTAGGTAATCAACACTTGTAAGGACCAAGCAAAGTCCACATGCAGCAAGGTGACACCTAATTCATTAAAACATTGGTACACTTTCACTCATTCACACACAAAAGTCACTTATCACTCACATAGTTTTCCTCCCGAAACGTGGAGGTCAAAGTAAGTTTCCTCCAAAGGGATTCTGAAACACCCCACCCTTTTCTTGACGAAACTATCCACTCCCATTTAATTTCAACGAGGTTGGTTCACACCCCCAATCTCTCAAACAACCACATCTAAAAAATTTCTAAAAACTCACCAAGTTTTCCTCCATAGGAGGTGCCAAAAGAAATTTTTAGTCTAGGTAGGATTTCGGAGATAGGCATCCAAATAACTCCCGTTATCTGGTTCTCACACTGTCAAAACAATAGAAGTTGTCAAATAGGGAACTGTAAATCCTCCAAGTCAAGTGTTCCTAACACCATAAGGCAGGGAGATACTTGTGAAGGGTTGAAGGCCGAGGTCCGGTTGTTTTGTGTGTAACCCCTTAAGGCACCCACATCTTGGACGGGATCCAACCCGTGACCCATTTCTTAGGCCGAAAATCTAAATGTTGCACTTTGACCGAGGTACCTAGTGACCAAATTTTAGGACATCTACCCAGATGGCAATTGTGAGCTGCAATTACACCTTGATCAGATTTTGTGTGGCTATTGGGAAATATCGCCAGCTCTTTCGGGATATGCCCCCTTTACCCCTCATTATAACTGATTATTTCATCCTTCACTAGTTTCTCTTCCCGTGACTTTAGACCCCACTGTTGAGTACTATTGGAAGGTCCAGTGTTATTTTAGAGGAAGGATGTTACGTCCTTTAGGACACAAGAATTTGTTTTCTTTGATTCCCCATGCAGACAAAACCCACTTATCCACATATATGCTTCTTTTTCAAAACACTTTATGTATGATGCACTTCCGACTACATTTTTTATTTAGATATATATCAGGGAAAGTTCAAAAATTGCAACAAAGGCTCTTGTTTATTTTACTCTCACCATAATTTTCACACATCCACTCAGCTATTCAGACATCATAGGGGACCCACAAAACCCTCGTCATTCCATACGCTTGTTAAACCTCCCTCCTATTTTAGGGGGAGTTACTAATCTTGCCAACCCATCGGCACCACCTTCACACACTCCAGTGAGTGCCACTATCTTAGGATCATCTTTGCTTGGTTCCACATTACTTGGGTCCACTTCCCAAGGTCCTCCATCCACTCGCTCTCCTTTACACGAAAGTGGGGGGCCAACTTCCTCTCAAGGGGGAAGTACCAACCCACCTAGCCCCCTCAAGGGTCAGGTTCACAAACCACTCACACCATGGATGGAACTAATCCTCTGCCACCACTACAGATTCCATATTTGGCCTCTCTTAACATACTAGATCTAAGAAAACTCACAAATGATCCTATATTGCATGACCCCACATGGCCTACAATGCCTACCAAACTACCTTCATACATCCCCAAGTTTGAAGGAAAGGCAGGAAATGACCCTGCCAACCATGTCATGACTTTCCACTTATGGTTCTATTCCAATAACATTATGGATGATTCCATCCAACTACAATTATTTCAATGCACACTCACTGGCCCATCAACCAAATGTTATGTAGACAAAAAATCGGGGTCCCATGTGACTTTCGAGTCCTTGGCCAAAGCATTTTTTACCTTCTTCCAATTACCAATCCACCATGAAAATGGTCTTGAACTACTCTCTAATTTTAAACAAACCTCAGCCACACATATCATTGATCACATTCACGAGTGGTGTAGACAACGTAGTTTGTGCAAAGCCAAAACCACCAAACAGCAGTGTCTTGATTGGTTTCTTAGATCACTTGTCTCTCTCCTCGGTAAAGATGTATATTCCACCTTCCCTCAATCAGAAGAAGAATCCATTAGTAAGGCTCAACAATACGACCTCATCTATTCACAATCAGGGTACTTGTACACAGTACTTCCTGACCTCCCAAAACCTATGCCATTCGGCCAAGACAAACCCGGGATGTCTCACTCAGCAGACGGATTGATTGGTAATACCACGGACCACAGTCCACAACCCCAACAACCACCAATGTATGGCACACCTCAATATCCGTCAGCATATGGGGGAACCTCTTATTACCCCCCACCCCCTTATCAACAACCATACCCTATTGCTATTCCTCCACCCATCAGTGAGCCACCGCCGACACCCCCCATACACCCACCTATCCAAACAAGTTTTGTTACTCCCTCTACCTCAACTTATTCTCTAAGTACTAGCGAAAGTGCCACGCCTTCCTATGTACCTTACAGATCACAACTCCCATAGAATCCGTACTTTCCATTCCCTGGTTCTCCAAAGTCCATGGCACCCCCACACCCGCATGCTGGGGTGAATTTTGTTCAACCCTCTCATGTTTAGAAATATCAAAATTTCGAACAGCTGAATACGGCAAACCCGACCCATTCGTCAAATAATGCCAAAAAGAAAGGAAAAAATAGGAACAATAGAAACCCAGGTCAAGGCGAGAATCACCCCCAACAAAACCAACCTACTGGGGGCAACCAGAATCAAGGTAATCAGAGCCCCAAGGGGGACAACAACAACATACGTCAAGGGAGAAATAACAATAATATTAGAACCACCTTCCCTTGTGCCCTTTGCGGTGAGTTCGGTCATTATACTCATCATTGCCCCCAAATCACTGATTTTAAACGGATGAAAGACTCAGGAAGTGCACCACATCCTCCAGTACCACCTGCCCCTCAGTAGGCCCCACAACAATACGTGAAAAAACCACCCCCAGTCGTGCTGCAAAACCCCATTCCACACCAGGGTGTGATGAACACCCAACAGGATATGCAGCCTACCCCACCGCAGTCGGGACAGTATCTTAATCCAAACAATCCCGCAAATCGCACTATCCTTCTCACCAGTGAGGAAGAAATCCTTCTACAAACATGTAGTCGTCAATATCGTGCACCTTTTGAGTCTCCTCCCATTCCCCCAGAAACAATCCCAACACCAACAGGACCCCCGTTGGTGATTCCTCGCCCTAATGCATAAACACCTCTTTGCATCCCTCGCATCCCATTGCGCAGGAATGTCCACAACCCACAGGCTAGGGCAGCTCATAATTATAGTTTGGTCAATGACTTAGCACAATCCCTAGCTGCCATGTCAGTCTTAGAAATCCTTCAAACTTGTCCCACTCAGCGGAAATCATTACTTTCCACCTTAGGAGCGGTCGACCCCACAGATATTCAACTTATCACATTTGATCTCGATGGCGGGGAACCTCACCTTCTCGCTCTAATCGCTTTCCAAATCCCAGTAAAAATTTGGAACATTATAGTTCATCGGTGCATCATCGATGAAGGTGCATCCACATGCATTATGTCCAAGTCTGTATGGTAGAAACTTGGTTCCCCCGAACTCATACCATCTGCCATTACCTTAAGAGCTTATGACGGACGACCATTTTCTCCTGAAGGACTCTTTCAAAATGTCCCTGTAGAACTCGGGGGCAAGACCATTCTCATCGACATTGAATTTATCGATGCCCCACTCGATTATAATATCTTGTTATGTTGTAGCTACATGTACACTATGAAGGTATTTGCCTCTTCTGTCTTTCGAACAACGATGTTCCCCCATAACGGGAAGATCATTACCATTGACCAAGTTTCACATTATGATCCCAACCCTTCTTCCAACATCGATAACATTCTCCCTCTCATCCACACTAGTCATGAAGCATACCCACTCATCGAAATGGGTCCCAGGATTTTCAAAGACCCGTCATTGTTAGGAACTTACCATGGTGCACCACCGCTACTTCATCCTTCCAATCAAGTATGCGTCGTATCGTCTAACGAAATTGACATAGAGGATACCCTTCCTCCTAGGGAGGCTTCTATCATATCTGACGTCCCACTAGTCGCAGAGCTCCCCCCTCATGAGCCTTCTGCAAACTCATCGACTCCACCAGTTCATTATTTCACCTCTCCCCAAGGCCATATCCCAGTTTGGGAGACAGTTCCCCAAGCCATTACTCAAATCCCCTTCTTCTACCCTCCACCTGGCATACAATCTTTCCAAGTATCCGCAATGCTTACCCTAATATGGTGTTGGCAATTCCAGTTTGGTATTTACATCCACCAAAGATGGTTCCTCAACCATCCCTTCCCCCCCAAATGGAAGGAATCCCAATGACAATTCCCATACTCACTCCAACCATGCCCTCTACACCCCCACTCACTAACCTCCCTACCACAGCTGGGGGTATGCGAAAGAAGAAGGAGCCCACAGCTCCACTTCCCCCATGCGTCCAACCTCCTTGCGCACTATGTGAGAAAGATGGACACCCAACCAACAAATTCCCATCTCTACCCGAGTTACGTAACCTAATTCCACTCAATCAAACACCATCACTGCTCACCACTGTAGCAAGTACTGCCGCTACCTCCCCTAACTCAAGTAGAAAAGGGCTGCGAACCAAATTCGCTTGCACTATATGTTCAGAATATGGCCATTATACATGCCATTTCCCAGCACTACCTCATTTTCGGAAGACATTAGTCGCAGTACGTCAAAGCTTCCAAAATTAATCCAATCCAACTACATCATCCCCGCCAAAAATCACTGACATCCATTATGTCACGACTTCAGTCAATGAATGTATGAGATGCCCTTGCTCTCTATGTGAATCCTTAGATCATTTTACATACCAATGTCCTATGATCATTAAATACAGGCAACGCCAATCGATCATGATTCAAACCCCTGTGCCCCCTACAGAATCGATGGTTGACCTTACCTCATCACTAGAGATTCTCCATATCATTTCTCCTATACCAGAGACACTCCCTATTCCTCCATGGTTCTTGGATGACTTATCCAAGGATTTACCCCCAAATCCCCCCAATTCTCCCATTCATTTCCCTACGGAAATTTTACATCCAACTACCATTGGTACTCCTCAATACCTCGATATTTGGTTTATGTCAAGAGAACCATCGCAATTTCATTGCGTCGTTCCCCCTGCTTCTTTATCACCTGAGGACAACCACGCAACGACAATCACCGATATCACTCTTTTAGATCCCTTGTATTCCCACCAATTCAACTGTGACGAGGACATACTCGAAGAATTAAACACCCCTGACTACCCATGGGATGTGCTACACCATAGAGCGCTCTTCTTTCCACAAGACACCTCCACGCCTCCTAACCAACACCCCATATACACAGTCGAAACTAAGGATTTTATCCCATTAGGGAATATCGACTAGTTCAACAACCCCATTCCTGCCCCTGATGCTTTTGAAGAAGGCAACATGGCCAACATTTCCCCGACCATCAAAATCGATATTTCCATAAAAAATGGAGTCGTCGAGGAAATCATCATTGGTGCTACATGCACTCTTGAAGAAATCACCACCTATAAAGCCCTCTTCCAAGAATATTGGGATATTTTTTCCTGGTCATACACAGAGATTCCTAGCCTTCATCCTTCTATTGTCGAACATCGCATCGACACCTGGCCTGACATTACACCATTTCGTCAAAAACAATGACCGCTACACCCATCCAAAGCAGCGACCATTAAAGCCGAGATTGACAAATTACACACGGCTGGGTTCATCTACCCCATCGCCTATACCTCATGGGTTTCCAACCCTATACCCGTTAACAAAAAATAGGGCACTATCCACGTCTGCACGAAATTTCACGATCTCAATCACGCATGTCCCAAAGACAACTTTCCAATGCTTTTCATCGATCAAATTATCAATGATTGTGCTGGCCACGAGGCTCTGTCCTTCATGGATGGTTTCTCTGGTTATAATCAAATCCAAATCCACCCAACCGATCAATACAAAATCGCATTCACCACCCCTTAGGGTACTTTTTCATATCGTGTCATGTCTTTTGGCCTAAAGAATGCTGGCGCAACTTTCCAACGGGTTGTGACATGGATTTTTCACGATCTGGTTCATATCATCCTCGCATACTTGGACGATCTCATAGCTTGATCCAAAAAATGCACACAACACCTTGATGATTTATGGATCATCTTCCAACGGTGTCGTCAGTACAACATCTGCTTGAACCCCCTCAAGTGTGTGTTCTGCATCACTGTTAGGCACCTCCTTGGATTCATCGTTTCCCAAAGTTGTATTACTGTGGACCCCCTCAAAGTCCAGGCCATCACCGAAATTCCAACCCCCCAGAATTTATGCCAACTCTAGATCCTACAAGGAAAAGATAACTTTTTACGACGATTTGTCCTAGACTACGCCACTCGAGCACACGGTTTCCTTCGTTTACTATGCCACGACATCCCATTTCACTGGGATGAACATGCCCAAAAAGCATTCGACGATCTTAAAACGGTGTTGTCTAACACCCCTTTAAATAGTTCACCCGACTATAATTGTGACTATATCCTCTACATATCAGCATCAACTATCTCAGTAGCAGGAGTTCTCGTTCAAATTGACGATGACGATCATGAGCATGTCATTTACTACATTAGTAAAAACCTCTCAGGGCCACCCCTGAATTATAATCATGAAGAGAAACTAGCCCTTGCAGTCGTCCTCGTAGTCCAGAAACTATGCCATTACATTTTGCTTCGCACAACTAGGGTCATAGCCGATTTCAACCCCATGCAATACTTGCTCAGTTGTCGGCAAATTAATCACAAATTTACCCGATGGATCGTTATCCTTCAGGAATACGATCTTGAATTTTCAACACTCAAGAGAAAGAAATCTCTCATCCTCGCCAAACTCGTCATGGACTTTCCTTCTGATACTACCAGTGCCCCCGTCAATACCGACTTCCCCAATGAACATCTCTTTTATATCACTTCGGATGATCCTTGGTACAGCTACCTCCTCGTCTACCTCCGAACTCAAAGTTCGGTAACCACCTCTCACAGGATGATCATCGTCGTATTCGCCACCAGGCCCCCCGTTATCTCCTCATCAGAGATATCTTATATCGGTGAGGGGTCAACACCATACTTCATCGATGCTTGACTATTGACAAGGCCGATAGAGTCTTGAACGAATGCCATAGTGGTGCATGCGGGAGGCATCTTTCGGGAATGTCTACTGCTCAAAAAATCATTCGAGCAGGTTATTTTTGGCCTACATTGTTTCACAATTTCATTCATGCCATGAAGCGATGCGATAAATGTCATCTTTATGCCAACAAAGCATGAGCACCACTTGCTCTTCTCCACCTAGTCATTACTGCAAGCCCCTTTTGTAAATGGGGCATCGACTTCATGACTTGTAATCCCCCATCCAGCAATGGACACAAATACATTGTTGTCGCAGTCGATTACTTCACAAAATGGGTTGAAGCCATGCCCACCTTCAACAACACCGCTGACACTGCAGTACGTTTTTTTTTAATCACGTCATATCCTGCTTTGGAGTACCACTCCAACTACCTTCCGATCAAGGGAAACATTTCGAGAACGAGATTTTCATCGAACTCTCATCTCGATTGGGATTCTCCCACTAGTTTGACTCACCATATTACCCTTAGTCTAATGGATAGGTCGAAGCAGTTAACAAGGTCCCCAAGACCATGTTGCAGCGCACAGTTAACAAACATAAGACCAATTGGCATCATATGTTATTTTTCGTGCTATGGGCTTACTGTACGACCGTGAAAACAACCACTGGTTTCACACCATTTCATTTATTCCATGGGGTTGAGGCCACTCTTCCTATCGAGTGCGAAATTCCCACTTTACGCACCGCAATTGAGCTATTACCCGACACTGCTCCAATGGAGCAACGTTTACTGAACTTAGAGTCCCTGGATGAAGATCGTCGATCTTCATTACAGAACAATGAGGCAGCCAAGAAACAGTCAAAGGACACCTTTGATTACCATGTCAACCTTTGCTCATTTCACGAAGGCGACCTCGTCCTTGCCTACGATATCGCTGATGGTACCCTCGATCATGGAAAATTTGAGTCACTATTGCATGGCCCCTACATTATCCAACATTGCCTCACCAAAGGTGCCTACATCCTGACTTCCCCCAAAGGCCTCTCTCTCAAAGAACCCGTCAACGGGTTATACTTAAAGAAATTTTACGCCTAAGCATAGCCACTCTACATTAGGTTATTTCTTTTATAGTTTTTTTAATCTTTTTTCCATCCATCACGTCTAAAATATCATTGGTGCTATTGATAGATGCTTCCTCCACCGGCCTACTACATCGGTTACGCCGATGGCGCCAGCCGTTGGACACAAAATATCGCTTTGGCAGCTTGGGCCCTCTATTCCCCCTCACATGAACTGCACCACTCTAGCGGCATATGTTTGGGTTCAGCAACTAACAACCAAGCTGAGTACGATGTCGTCATTGGCCTCCTCGCCGATGCCCATCATCATCGTATTCGTCACCTTAGTGTCTTTCTTGACTCTCAACTAGTCGTCCTCCAACTCAACAATGTGTACCGTGTCCACGATCCTTTCCTCTTTCGCAAATACCTGCAAGTTAGACTTTTATCTCGACATTTTGATTTCATTACCTTTACACATATTCCAAGACAATTGAATCAAATTACATATAACTTAGCTAACATTGTGTTAGATTGACATATATCACATCAAGATATCTCTACGCACACATAAACCATCAAGAGCCTGTCATAGAATATATAGATTAGACATCATCAACACATTCAAAAACACATGTAAACATCACAAAGACCCCAACATGTATACTCATATATATATATATATATATAAATTAGTCAACAGTGCCATCAAAATGTTTAAATACAAATATACAAAAATCTGCAGGCCATTGAAGCACCTCGATACAAAACTGGTCTCACTACACCAAGATGTGATCACCATCCTATATACAAAATACAAAAATACATAGAGAAACACTCAAGGTGCCTCTAGTGCACCACCTCCTGCCCTTCCCTCAGGCGGTAGTTCCCCACCCACTACTAGTCCCTCCAGACCAGGAGGTAACCATTTGGTCATTGTAGCACCTGCTACTGTTGCTCGTCGCACCACGGTCTGCCACGTCAGCGAAACTCCCACACACTGATCCAGGATACCCTCATCCTAGATGTGCGACCACATGCCCTCAGGCATGCCCTATAGCACCACCTCCAAGTGGCGGCGAATATCCTCAAAATCTCCCCCAGCCTCCGTCGGAGGAGCATGCGATGGCCCGGCACCAGGGTCATCAAAACGACGTCTCTTAGCCACTCTCTCGTCACCGGCTGGTCTCGCCTCAATGTCCTCATGTTGACATCTCTCTCCTACCCACGACCCTCCCCACGGTGGTCTCCCCGGCTCTTGGCGAGCTGACACTCTCATCAGCTCAACCTCGATCCCGCGAGGTCCCACATCTGCACATACAAACAACCAAATGATAATATCAACATCTATACAAAATACACATGTCATGTTATCTCAAAAATAAACATATCAAAATCACAAACATACCTCGGTGGTCAAACACCTCCCCTGGAGGCAACACCATGTTCGAATCACCCTGTAAGTCAACACCACAGTATGGATACTGCAGTATGATCTGCAGCATCTTCCGCCACACCTGTGCCGCCTCAACCATGAAAAAATGGTCGCCCTCACCACCACAATGGTGAATCAAAATCGTCGACCACTGCCTCAGCCATGGCTCTCACGCACCAGGTGCGCCCAACAAAACTTTAGGGCACAACATCAGCACCCTCTCCAAAAACCAGGCCACCAAGATGGACCCAAAGGAAAAGTCCCCTGCGTCCATAGTTCGACATCTGTCCAGCTTCCCTACCATCTTGGCATGCAGCATCAAACCCCAGGAAAAGTGCTCTCCATCCAGTGCCCTCCCCATAACCCTCAACTGACCACCACTGATCCGCTGAGTTGCGAGGGACCCATATACCCTCACAATCATCGTTGCTACACAATGATGATCTAAAGCATCCATCAGCCCGATACTCACTATGGAGCCTGACATGTATTTCTCCCTCGAACAATACCTCCGACCCAAGTTTGCTAACAACACATCCGCAGGTAACACCGGCTCTGCCGGTAGGGTCATTCCCCGAAAAGGGAGCCTAGTCATAAAGTATACATCATCCACCGCAATGAAAGTGATTTGCTCTCCCCGCACCATAAAGCAATGCAGATCCAAACTCCACATCTGGATCATAAACTGCAGAAGATACTCCTGTGCCCGTCTCAACGGGCACTCAAAGAACTTCAGCAACCCACAGGCTACCAAAGTGGAACGAACCCCCAGCTCCTCAATAGCCACGACATCCCTTAGTTGTGACCAGTCCCGCTCTCACCAATGGACTGGCATCATGCAAATGATCACCTGCAACCACATAGTATAGTCCTAGGTCAGCCATATTGACCATAAAACACATTAAAATCTCCAAAAAAGATAAGTTTTTCACCCATCAGCCTTGCCCCCAAGGCACGGCTCTTTAACCCACAGGCATGCACATATGCTCACATGTTCACCCCATAGGAATGCACTCATGCACGTCTGTCCATCCCATAGGTGTGCCTGTCACCCTACAGAGGCGCCTCCATGCGCCCCTGTCATGAACACAGGCGCGCATGACAACGCGTCTGTCCACTACACAGCTGCGCACCCATGCATAGTTGTGTAGCAATCATGCCTACATACCATGCGCGCCTTTGACCCCCCTACGGGAACACCCATGCACGACTATCTGGATAACAGGTTCACACCCGTGCGTGCATATTTTTGGATCACCAGCGCACTGGGGGGGGCACACCCATAAAAACCCCTGTACGGCCCTCCGTACAGGCCCTGCCCACAAATTGAAAACCTACTTCTATGCAGGACGATAAGACTACCAACTTGAAGCTCACTGGTCCTGAATCGACTGCCTCATTCTCTCAGAATCTCCAAATCTCCTCTGAATACCTCTCGTCCAGTCACTCTGACAACAAGTACAAATGAGGTGGCAATATGGGCCCTACAGCTATATATAAGCCTTTTCGCCAAACTTCCAAACACCATTCTGGGAGCTCCGGGTGTCCGTTTTTTGATCCGTCTGTATCCACGGGATCAACATCCTGTCATCTACATCAAGACAGTCCATAGGCCATTTTTTATCCTTAGCCCCCGAGGCGCCATTTTTTTCCTTAGCCCCCAGGGCACCATTTTTTCATACCCCATCCAGGTACGCATGCTCATGTTCAAAATTATCAAATACATGCTTGTATGTTCGATTCTCTTCAGATATTGTTCACGTCGGGTATTTGGTTTTCATGTGTGTAGGTACTTGGTTATCATACATCAACGCAACCCCTTCAAGTATATAATCAACACTGGCATGTAGTCATTCCCTCTGAATCTCCATTGCATTGCCAGTCACACCCTCTGACATTTCCCTTTAGGATCCCCATCTCCAGCTCTGCAGTACTGACACCTCCATTGCATTTTAGGTACTGTCACCTGGTAACACTCTCCCCCACATGAGTTGTCCCATTCATAGCACCCTTTGGCACTTTGACACTCATGTTGTTTTTCAACCCTTTAGGGATGGGAGTCCCAATAGTCTTACATCATGTCGTGAATTAGCCACATACTCCTTCTCCTCATTTTGCTAGCCTTTCCAATGGACTCCCAGATTATCTCTTCAAGGTTCTATTTTGATTGCACCTCCGCAGTATCATTAACCCTCCATTTCATCCACAATCAGTTTTCCCATCTGCAAATTTCCCTCCATTTCATCTACCTCATACAGAAACACACCCATGTGGCCCCTAACCTCCACCCGTTCTCCAAGAATATTGCGCCCTAACCGGCCCAACCATATTACATTGGGGCACTCATTTATGTATTTGTACACTCATCCCAAATCATTCTTTATTCATTTGGTACTTGTACAAACCTTTGTTTCCATCATTTACATATCTTTTTGTCGCCACCTTTGACGGCCTTCTTCCCCTTTTGGAAAATGCAACCCATGTCACCCTTGGTTGGGGCACTCCTTATGATCTACCCCTATTGACATCGTCCATATACTTCGAGTATCCCAAAGACCACTTACTTCTTCCCTCTGAGTTTGTCCACTTTGTCCCGCCTCTGGCACAACTTATCTCACATCTTGTTGTCCCCCCGACACTCGACCTAGTTGAACGGTTGCGGCCACTTATACTTCGCATATACCCCCAACCAAGGGCATTCTTGAATCATCATGCATCTTGACTTTGTCCATGTACCTCCTCTAGTTCCTAACCTCACCTAGTAGATTTCACAAAGCCATTTGTTTCTTGGAGTCGCGTCCCCCTTTTGTCGACATCAGCACAGTTCCCAGAAGGGCGACAATATCTTGACTCTCATTACCTTTCCAATGAGAGGTCTCGGATGACACAGGGAGAACCACAATTTCTCCCTGCTATCGTTGACCCCCGTAACATTCAAATTCAACACTTTCTCATGTTACAGTGGGTCTTACTTTGCGACTATTGCAGTTATTTCTTATATTTGCCGAAGACCTTTGAACTTGGCTAGGCTATCAATGCCTACATAATCCGTGATACTTCTTACAGGTGTCACTGCCTACTATTCAGAGTATGTTCCTCCTCAGAATTGTCTTCTGCCTTTATCACGACCTCCCCCGAGGGCGTTGCAGTTGTCTACATCAACACACCATTTCAGTTACTATACAACACTATTCTTTTTTGAGTTACATGACACAAGCATGGGGCATGCTCGCCTCGTTTGTACACAAATTATTTTTACACACCTTATAGAAGGTTGGGTTCTACAGGTTCCCTTCTCCCTCCAACGGGTCACTCTTGATACTCTCACTATCGCTCTCTCTTACAACGACACTCTCAGTAGAAGAAACATTAATGAATTTTGGCTATACGTATTCTCCTAACCTCATCCATCAGGGGGCATCTGTTATCATTGAAATATCGTCCGCAAATGGTTACAGAAATCCAGCATCGTCAAACAGCTATGAGGTCACCCATGGACCAAAATTACCACAAAAGCATTTCCAAAAGGTCCAAAACTATACAACCAGTGATAAAATTAAAGTGTGTTATGACTACACAGGGCGCACGCGCACATGCGCAATCCGAAACTGCAAGAAAAGCGCACATGCACACAATGCGCGACTGTGGTTGCTAAAAGCCATGTACATCTAAGAACGACGCATTTATGAGATTGGTCGGCCTCCCACCCACCCACTTCTGGTTCATCTTCCAAGTTGATTTGACACCTAAATCTCGACTGAATCCAACTGGGTGGCTGGTCAAAGACCTAAAAATGCCTTAAATAGCCTCTTTTCACACTACAAGCTGGTTGCACAATACCTCAAAGAGGTGCTATAAAGTAAGGCCATGGGTGCACTTCATTTTCAAGGAATTTATTAGCAAAGTTATGTTGTTTCTATTCTCTTGAGGAATCCTCTATTCTCATCAAGAGTATACTAGCACCATTACATTGGGCAATCCATCTCACCTCTTGAGTGTATTAGCTTGGAATTCTTTCACCATTTCATTCAAAGTTGTAAGAAGAGCTTAGTTGTGGGGGTCCAAGAGCCCTCCCTTGGAGGAAGAAGGGACCCATAGTCCTCTTTCTTCTTGGTGTTTTCTTTCACTAATATAATCCTTGCCATTGGTGACATGAGTCTTATTAGTTTTTTGTTCTTATGTCCTTATGATCAATAGTTTAGTTGTTCTTTTATTTCTTAGTTTAATTCTTAGTTTGTTATTTTATATTTCTTTCTCTAACCCTTTCATTTATAGTTGTCTTGCTTAGCTAAACCAACTAAGCTTGTAAGCACCTTTGTTTTGCTCATTTAGGTGACAAAAGAGGCGCAACATGGCTCTTCAAAAAAATCCACCCACTCTGAAGTATTTGCTGGTAAATCTCTATTGCACAAATCTCCCTTCTAAATTTTGGAAAAATAACTAAAGAATGAATAGGGTTTTCATTTATAAAAACATACATTTAGAAAAAATTAGATTCTCGCTCATTTTTTCATTGTATATTCTAGTGCATTGATGACAAATGCACACACTATTTTTTATTTTCATAATTTACTTTCCTAGTGCGTTATACAGTTTATAGTGCACCAGTGTGATGCATACATAAAAACGCATCGACAAACAATTTAATTTACAAAATTCAAATGTAAACATATGTATTTAAATTTTGTGAATGTTTTGTTTTGTGGAGGCAATAACGAAGGTCACTCTTCGTTGTCTCTCATGATTTAGCGCACCAGTGTGTTGTGTTTATCCGGATTTACCAGGGTTTCATAGTATCATTAGGTGTGTTGTTAACTGTTAAAATTTATTCGAAATTCTGTTTGAAGTTAGATTGTTCTATGCTTCCCAAGATGATGGTTTTGGCTCAGATGCAAGGAAAAAATTATGATATCAAATTGTCTATTATATTTAGATTCCATCTCATTCCATATCGTTGCAAGTGCTTAAAGTTCTCCCTCGTCGATTGTGGTAAGTCTAGATTTTATTTATAATTCATTTATCTCATTGAATTATGTTATTTATGCTTGTGAAATTGAATAATTGTTCATTGAATTTTGTAGGATCATGATTCAGGATCGAGTTTAGATGCGCAATATATTCTAGTAGTCTCAAAATGAAAAAATCTCTCATCAGGGGAATGATACTACAAACAGATGTTTGATGAAAATCGATAGCTACTTTACCCTACCAATTGTAACATGTCATATTCGTATAACCAACCTGGGTCAATGGTATTACATTGTGAATTGGATGTCTTTTACGAAACCCCTCGGGGTGTCAGAAAAATATAATTGAGTAATTTTATGTTTGGATTTTCAATGGAACTAATGTGAATATATTGCTTAATTCAACATTTGTTTTATAAAGTGGT
Source organism: Picea engelmannii (assembly GCA_009831015.1). Classification (NCBI taxonomy): domain Eukaryota; kingdom Viridiplantae; phylum Streptophyta; class Pinopsida; order Pinales; family Pinaceae; genus Picea; species Picea engelmannii. Next base: position 607,236 of record ML778519.1, read on the forward strand.
AATTGGTTGCATGTTTATTATTGGGAAAAAAAATCCATGCTTCTAATAAATCTTTGGTATAATGTTTGAACATACTAAATGCATATGCTACTACAATTATCGATGTAATGCTCAATATTTTTACAATCAAGATTCTAATGATGAGCGAATTGTCTACCATTTATCGGTGCATCCCACTATGATGTCAAGTCATGAGCTTGTTGTTAGATGAACACAACTTGGAGAGGAAGAATATCGAGCATGATTGAATCAACTATATATTCAATTACCACTATGTCCTGAATGACCAATTCAAAACCTCTACAGTAACACTACTTCTTCACATGTTGGAGACGAAGGTAATGGTATAGAGGTTGGTATGGATGATATATTACGGGATACCCAAGCCATGGAGAGAATGTTTTTACATGCATTCCAGTTGTTAAAACCTAGGTCTACACCTCTGCTCTTTCCCTCCTTTAGCCAATACATTCTTAAAGCCTGATTTTTTGCTCAGTTTCTTCTCCATGTTTTAATAAGTCAGTTTGAATTGTTCTTACCCTTCTATTGACTTTGCATTGTTTTCTTTCTTTCTTGGAAGTTCATTGCATGTTATGATTTGGGTTAATAATATATGTCATCTTGATTTATCGTTACTGAGCTTATAGAAGGTTGGCCAAGCCTTTTTACTGCAAAAAGCCACTGATTGCAAGAATGCCCCTATTCTTGCAAACAACAGATAACATATTGTTTTACGAGTTTTAACTTTCAGAAAATATTTAAAATTTTGAATTAATGTGTGTTGGAACCTCGCATGCATTTGCATCTCCTTTTTCACTCGATATCATGTGTGTTTCCACCATTTTAACCATCATTACAAACTTCATGATAATCATCATACACGTTTGTGCCTCAAGTTATTATTATTGTAGGGTTGTGTGTGTGGTTATTATTGCATCTAGTAAGAATACTTGTGATCAACACTCTCTACAGAATCAAAAGTGGCAATGTTTATGTCAGGAATTATACCAAGAGGGGAGAAAGACAGGCCAACTCACTAGTCCAATCGTCCCCTAAACCTCGTGAAGCTGAAACTATGCCCACTACTATGCAGATAGACAAAGCCATCAAATTGAAGAAAACCAAATAGAAGAGGAAGAGGTAGATTATCCCATTAATAGTTGCAAGGGATTTTGTGTCATATGACACAAGCATTGAAGAATATCCCAAGGCAGAACGCAACAAAAATAAGGAGGGAAGCCAAGTCTCAGGAATGCCAATCAAATCTAACAAAAAGACTAGGCAGAAATGCAACAAAGGAGAGACCTCAAGGGTCAAACCTATTGTCCTAGAAATAGAGTACACTACTTATGCAGAACTAGAGAAAGATCTGGTGGACATTACTCCATACCCTAAGCAATATTTTGAGGGTATGAACACAAAAACAGAGCATGTCCCAACACAGGTTTTAGAGGATATCAAACCAGAGACAAAGGAGAAAATGTTGATGGAGAATAAACTTGTAAAATAAAACTTTGATGAAAAACCCAAGAGAAAACCCAGGCTTGAGCTCAAAGGTGAGAACAAAGTGAAAATTGAGACCAAGCCTAAAATCAAGGAAATGGAAGATAACAAGCTGCAGGTGGAAACCATTAGTCAACAGAATGTTAGAATGAAGAAAGAAATCCATGAGATACAACAAAAATATTAATCTTTTCAAGTGAAACATTCAAATCTACAAAGGAAGTATCAAAAGCCACAGAAGAAAAATCAACAAGTGTTGGCCAATTTACTGAAAAAAACTCTGTTTTTTCCTTGTCTTTCAGCATGCTTCCCTAACAGTTGGAGGTGAATTTGTGAAAAACGAAAGACATTTTGTTGAGAAAAAGACAATTCACAAAAACCTCTCTCATATTTTACATAGGTATCACGATCTGAGAGATTCAAAGAGACCTTTGAGGTCATTTTTCCATAAATTCGTCGTGCTCTGTTTTTTCCTTTTGTTGTCATTGTCTTCCGGTGTGCCTCTTGAACATATGGAAATGAATTTTTGAAAACTATAAGATTTTTTTGTTGGGAACAAGCCCATGCACAAAAGACTCCCCCATTTTGTACACAGGTATCATGGTTTGGGAGAACCAAACAGATATTTGAGGCTATTTTTCCCAGAAATTCGCCAAATTCTGGGTGAGTTTTGTCTAGTGTTCAAGGTTGGTCTCTAGTTTTTGGTGTACATGGGAATCCATGTGAAGTTGAAAGCCAACAAAAACTTATGAAGACGTATTTTTATGAGCCTGTTCTACTTCAGCTATCAAAAAATCATCTCTAGTTGCACTAATATGACTTTGTTGAGGTCTAGTTGGAGGCATTGTTGCCACTTGTAATAAGTAGTTATCCTTTGATAAAAACAATGCTTTTTGAGTTCGAAATAGAGAGAATATTATGAACTGACACTTCCACTTAGTTCAAACAAATGTTTACAGTTTTTAATTAAGCAGTAACAACTGAAGTTGAACCCAAAGAGTTTAATTGTGATGTAAAGATAAACTAAAAGTTTAGAGATGATATAGGTGGTCGAATTCTCTTGGGGAAAATGGAAAAATAGATAGATTGTTGTATGTTTTGGGGTTCGGTTATTGGGAAGGAAATCAATATATCAACTATTTGAACCTATTCTATGAATGGATTAAAGCTCTCTACCTTGTGAATATGCTCTTAATGATAGTGTGTTTTATGCCCAAATCTATATGTGTTTTTCTCTTATCTTGAATGCAGTTTTTGATGTGTGCAAAGTACATTTCATTTCCCTTTTAGCTATTGTATAACTCATATTTACTGATATGAAACTTGTAAAATGGCTAATGCTTTAGTGAAGATTTGTTTTTATTGCAACTTGTGGGAGTAATTGTGTTTGAATACTTGTTTGATGCCTAGAAATATTATTTTAAGACTTAAACTTCTGACAATAGGTAATTCATTGAGTTGTTTGTTGTTCTCCCTTTGTTAGAAATATTATTTTAAGACTTAAACTTCTGACAACAGGTAATTCATTGAGTTGTTTGTTGTTCTCCCTTTTTTCATCCCTCTATTTTTTCACTTGTCTATCATTTATGTGCCACCATCCAAGGAGGACCCTCATCCATATCATCTTTCCAACCCAACCATGTTTTTTTCTTGGTAAAACCAACCCTTCAATTGACCAACAAAATCAAAATAATAAAAAAACCAACCATTCCAAACTTGAGGTGGCCTAGCTCTGCCCTTCAGTAGTCAGGTGCAAACTTTAGGACTAACATCTTCTGGCATTGTTGTCGGGTAATGGAGTAATGAAGCAATATTTCCCTGGGAGAACGACAATGATCAGATCTAGTTTTTGATGGTGAACAAAAGCCAGACACATTCAGACTACAAATCATTCACCTGGTGACTCCATGGTTAAAGGATCCAATGATGACTCCACAGTTCCAAGAAATCATATTTTCAAATGGAATCCATCTTGGATCAGAGGTTTTCTCCTTTTAATTTCTCTATTGTTCATGGTTTTCCAAATGTTGTTCCTACTATAGTTGAGTGGGGTGAATACTTGCCCATATTTAGAGAAGATAAAGATGATAACCCTGCAGATCATTTGCTTGAATTCCATGAATTCATGCATCAGTTGGGTATACATAATGAGGATGTATTAATGAAGATGTTCATGTACTCATTAGAGGGATATGCTCATGAATGGTACCAATCCTTGCCTCCTGCTAGAATTTCTTCCCTGAAATAGTTCCATGCAGCATTTAGTGATCATTGTAAAAGGTTTTTTCCAGTTGATTTACTTTTTGAAAACTGTTGTGAAGAATTTGGATCTTATATTCAACATACAATTATTAGTTATTCTAGTAGTGAAAGTTAAAGGGATATTTCCGTTGAGGAAGTGGAGGAAGATTCAGTTACATATGATTCTTCTTCTAATTCTTTTATCCAGAAAGATGATGTTGGGAATTACATTAATGATGAAATTAATGATAACAAGGCTTTGGATACATTTTCCATTATTTTAGATGTCTCATTTAGTCGTTGTTATGATGAATCTGTTGTATTATATTCTCATGAAGATTTGTTTAACTATGAATAAAGCAATGTTGATGGACAAACACAAGCAACTCTTTCTGTGAATTTTCAGCAACCATTTCTTGGACTTGGCAAACCAACATATCACGGTGCTGAAGGTTGTTGAATAGATTATGAGGAAACAATCATTTCAGAATTGGCTCAAGAGGTATCTTCTACATAATCTATGATTGATTATGGTTGAGATAAAGAATTATTCCTGCATCATCATACTCTTGAAAAGATTGCTACTTTAGGTTATAGTGAAATAAATGATGAACTTTTGAAGGAAAATGAAGAGACTGTTTTAAATCATTCTTCACAAGATGCACAACTTTATGATGCACCTATTTATGATGAGTATTATGACTTTGATAATGATTTACACAAGCAGCAAGTAGTATTTTCCTCTTCTGGAAATTCTGATCAACCTGGTTATGATGAAGATATGCTTACTCTGCAAGATCATTTTTCTTCTTAGTCATTTTTTGTTACAAAGTCTCATACAAAAAATATTATTCAAAAGGAACTTGAGCAGGCCTTTGCCTTTAATGATCCTCCATTGTTTGATGATTATGAGGAAAGTAATGTTGAGGGTTATGAACAAGTTTTTCTTCTTTCTTCTAGAACTATTGAGCAACATATTCAAGATTTCTTCAAGCTTGAATATGACATCTTTCAGCCATAAATTTAAGAATCCTAGCAAGAACAAATCATCCATGGAAGTAAAATTAAAGAATGTATTTCTACTTATCCATCAAGGTATGGTTATCATTTTTTTGCAGATCCTGTAGCAATCTATATGAAGTCAAATTGGATTAAAGAATTTGTTTTCATTCATTTTGTGAAGGAAGAATCTCAAAACTTTAAGTATGGACTTCAAGATTGTAAGTTGTTGCCATATTTTTCAGTTTCTCCTATCATATTTATACTTAAAGATGGAGGTCGGTTTCATCTTGTTAATCAATTCCTTGTATGGATTCAATGGAAATTTGATTACACATGATTACTTGGTTTTTAGATGAGTAGAGTAGGGGTGTGTTAAATAAGCTCGTCGTTTGAGCATTTCATTTTCAGTATGTTGGTTTTCAGTAGCTTGTTTGAATAAGAGACTCCATAGCCCAACAAAGGCACTAGAGTGTAGTTGTAGTTTTAAGTTTCATAATGAATAAAGACAGAGAGCATGGTTGTCAGACAAAAAACAGAGGTAAGTTACAACAAGTGGGAGAAGGCTTTGAGAAGTAAGGCACTTGATATGCTGCTCTTATCAGCTCACGGGGAAGTGCTATCCTCGGTAGGAGCCAATGTTAAAACCTAGGTCTACACCTCTGCTCTTTCCCTCCTTTAGCCTATACATTTGTAAAGTCTAATTTTTTGCTCAGTTTCTTCTCCATGTTTTAATGAGTTAGTTTGAATTGTTCTTACCCTTCTGTTGACTTTGCACAATTTTCTTTCTTTCTTGGAAGGTTATTGCATGTTCTAATTTGGCTTAATAACATATGTCATCTTGATTTATCATTATTGATCTTATATCAAGTTGACCGAGTCTTTTTACTGCAAAAAGACATTGATTGCAAGAATGCCACTATTCTTGCAAACAATAGAAAACACATTGTTTTACGAGTTTTATCTTTTAGAAAATATTTAAAATTTTGAATTAAGGTGTGTTGGCGCCTTGCACGCATTTGCATCTCCTTGTGCACTCGAGATCGTGCGTGTTTCCACCATTTTAACCATCATTACAAACTTTGTGATAAGGATCATACATGTTTGTGCCTCAAGTTATTATTATTGTAGGGTTGTGTGTGGTTATTATTGCAGCTGGTAAGAATACATGTGATCACTAGCCTCCACAGAAGTAGCAGTGGAAAGGTTTATTTCAGGAATTATATCAAGAGGGGAAAAAGACAGGTCAACTCACTAGTCCAATTGTTCCCTAAACCTCGTGAAGCTGAAACTATGCCCACTACTATGCAGATAGACAAAGCCCCCAAATCAAAGACAACCAAATAGCAGAGGAAGAGACGGATTAACCCAGTAAATGTTGCAATGGATTTTGTTTCATCTGACACAAGCATTGAATAATATCCCAAGGTAGAATGCAACAAAAAGAGGGAGGGAAGCCAAGTCTCGAGAATGCCAATCAAACCTAACAGAAATACCAGGAAGAAACGCAGCAAAGGAGAGACCTCAGGGGTCAAACCTATTTTCCTAGAAATAGATTACACTACTTATGAATAAACAAAGCAGGATCTAGTGGATAGTAATCCATACCCTGAGCACGATTTGAGGGTATGAGCACAAAAACAGAGCATGTCCCAACACAAGTTTTAGAGGAGATAAAACTAGAGATAAAGGAGAAAATGTTGATGGAGAATGAACTTGTAAAATATACCTTTGATGAAAAACCTGAGAGAAAACCCAGGCTTGAGCTCAAAGGTGAGAATAAAGTGAAAATTGAGACCAAGACAAAAATCGAGGAAATGGAAGATAACAAGCTGCAGGTGGAAAGAATCAGTCAGCAGAATGTTAGAATGAAGCAATAAATCCATGAGCTACAAAAAAAATATACTTCAAGTGAAACATTCAAATATACAAAGGAAGTATCAAAATATGCAGAAGAAAAATCAATAGGCGTTGCCCAATTTACTGAAAAAACTTTGTTTTTCCTGTTTTTTTCATTATCTTTCGGCACACCTCCCAAACAAATGGAGGTGAATTTGTGAAAACATAAAGATATTTTTTCTTCTAAAAAGTCCATGCACAAAAACCTCTCTCATATTTTACACAGGTATCACGGTCTGAGAGAATTGAAGAGACCTTTGAGGTTGTTTTTCCATAAATTAGTCGTGCTCTGTTTTTCCTGTTTTTGTCATTGTCTTCTGGCACGCCTCCTGAACATATGGAAATGAATTTGTGAAAACTATAAGATTTTTTTGTTTGGAACTGGGCCATGCACAAAACCCTCTCTCAACTTTTACAAAGGTATCACGGTTTGAGAGAATCGAAGAGATATTTGAGGCAATTTTTCTGAGAAATTCTCCAAATTTTGGGTGAGTTTCGTCTAGTGTTCAAGTTTGGTCTCCATTTTTTCATGTACATGGGCATCCATGTGAAGTTGAAAGCCAACAAAAACTTATGAATATGTATTTTTATGATCATGTTCTACTTCAGCTATCAAAAAATCATCTCTAGTTGCACTAATATGACTTTGTTTAGGTCTAGTTGGAGGCATTGTTGCCACTTGTAATAAGTAGTTATCCTTTGATAAAAACAATGATTTTTTAGGTCGAATTAGAGAGAATATTATGAATTGACACTTCCACTCAGTTCAAAAAAATGTTTACAGTTTGTAATTAAGCAGTAACAAGTGAAGTTGTACCCAGAAAGTCTGATTGTGATGTAAAGATAAACAAAAAGTTTAGAGCTAAGATAGGTTGTCGAATTCTCTTGGGGAAAAGGGAAAAATAGATAGATTTTTTTATGTTTTGGGGTTCGGTTTTTGGGAAGGAAATAAATATATCAACTAGTTGAACCTATTCTATGAATGGATTAAATCTCTCTACTTGGTGAATATTCTCTTGATGACTATGTGTTTTAAGTCCAAATCTATATGTGTTTTTCTCTTATCTTGAATGCATTTTTTGATGTGTGCAAAGTACATTTCATTTTCCTTTCAGCTATTTTATAAATCATCTTTATTGATATGCAACTTTTAAAACAATGAATGCTTTAGTGAACATTTGTTTTTATTGCAACCTGTGGGAGTAATTGTGTTTGGATACTTGTTTGATGCCTTGAAATATTATTTTAAGACTTAAACTTCTGACAACGGGTAATTCATTGAATTGTTTGTTGTTCTCCCTTTGTTCATCCCTCTATTTTCTCACTTGTCTATCATTTGTGTGCCACCAACCAAGGAGGACCCTCATCCATATCATCTTGCCAACCCAACCATGTTTTTGTCTTGTTAAAACCAACCCTCCAACTGACCAACAAAATCAAAATAATAAAAAAACCAACCATTCCAAACTTGAGGTGGCCTAGCTCTTTCCTTTAGCAGTCGGGTGCATAATTTAGGACCAACACCAGCAAAATGAACTAGGGGATGCCGTTGATATCATCAATAGCTTCTTAGAAATCCTGAAATATGCTTCCACTACCCCTCTTTTTGGTCGATAGGAGTCAAGGTCTACCCAAATAGGGTAAACAATGTTGGTGTACAACTTGAAGCAATATATGGTATGTTGAACACATGTTTATCGACACTTTTGAGGTAACTAACCATTAAGTCCCCTAATTTTTTAAGGAATCTTGTCACACAATGAATGAATAAAATGGTTGATTTTATGCATGCTTAATGATAGTGTACATTTCTATTTCCCACTAATTGTAGGTTACTCAAAGATAAGGTAATTCTAAGAGATAATTTATTTTCTGATAGTTGTGTAGAGACAAAGGAAATGTTGAAAATTTTGGGTGTTGAGTACACATATCATACCACACATGTTTGAATGATTTTATTCTATATAGAAATGAATATGCAGACAAAGAGATATTTCTAGAATGTGGGAATGATAGGTACCAAAAATCGAGAAACAAGGGTAAGTCACATAGCCCTCCTCATAAGATATTGAGGCACATGCCTATAATTCCAAGGATTCAAAGGATCTTTCATTGCAAACAATTAGCCATGTTGTAGGTGTGGCATGCCCACATAGAAGTGATCCAGGAGTTATGTGAATCCCATCAGATTCAATACCCATGAAGCATATAAAAGATACATGTTTACGATAAATTCAAATATGAAGTACATATCCTACGATTAAGGATAGCCATGAATGGAGTTAACCTGTATTACCTCCAAAACACCAATATTTTTCTTGGCCAATGGCAGTGATCAATAACAATATCTCCCCATGTTTTTTCATGAAGGATGAACATTTTACGTTGGCTCTTATAGTCCCAAGTAGAAGATAATTGAAGAGAATGGATGTCTACCTCCAACCACGGGTCGATGAATTGAAGCAATTATGAGAAGGGATACATGTATATGATGTATCAAGACCCATCCCAATGGAGAGGTATTTTACATTGTATGGAATATGTGCATAAACCATGCATGATTATCTAGTATTAGGAAATTTCTTTAGTAAGCATTGTTAGACAATTTATATGATAAATTATGTTACATTTTAATTGTCAATCTAGAATGTAGACTTATGAGATGCAAACACATTATGTGCAGGATCAGAGCCTATTGTAAGGAATGTAATTAGAAAGATTCAAACCACTAGTAAAATAAAAGTTGTATAAGATGAAATATGAATTATCTAAGCAAATTCAAGAGGACATCAATCACTATAATCAATATCTATTGGAATTGCATCTTTATAAATACTCATACAATCTCTCACTTTATAGTGTTCAAGTAATTACTACTTGTTAAATTCGGTGGATAAAGATGGAAGTGGATGTTCTTGCAACGACAGATCAATTAAATATCTAACAATATAAGAGTATATCATTCACTTGAATTGAAATCTACATCAATTACATATTTATGGAACGTTACAATCTTTCACTCTCGATGAGTGTTCATGCAACAACTTGTTCAATTTGTTGAATAACAATTTAAGTGGATGCTCTTGTATTAATTAAAACTAACAATGAAATAAAACTGAGTCAGAGTTTGCATGACAGTAAAATAAAAGCAATAAAAAATGAATACTAAATGCTAAATGCTTAGATTAATAATTAATACAATGCAGACCCAGTTCAGGGAGGCTTCTTGGCTCGGGATGCAGTGTCAATGTAGAGAAATCTACAATACTCTAAATAACAAGAAACAATATCATATGAGAGGAAACACCCTTATATTATCATCAACAAAAGTGTTTGGAACAATTACAATGTCACGCAATGATCTCTTTAACACTCATAGTTGTTGGGATAATAAAATAACCACAGAGGATAACAAAGGATCTAAAGGCAGTGGTGGTGTCTAAAGACACCATTGCACTAAAGCACACATGATATGCATGATTCGATGATAATAGACTAATATGAGCGATCATGGATCAAACCAAACAACCACAGATCACCAAAAGAGAAGATCCTCACTGAAACTATGAACGTTATCAACACTAATAAGAGGGATAACATAATAAATCATCAACTACTTAATTTTTTGCACGAACCCATTGATCACATTATGGAGAGGGTGCATGTTTAGTTTCAATAGACTCATTTGGAGGAGGAGGTGGAATAGGCAGAGGGTTTTCATCCTCACTAGTATTATATGTAGAAAAAGAACGATCCATAATAGAAGAAATAGGATGAAAGAAAGAAGAAAAAGACAATATAGAAAAAGTAAAGGGAGATAGAAAATGCACTAAAGATGAGCCCACAAATGTTGAATCAAGCATTCAAGTCAAAAGACCTTCATCAAACTTAACATTTCTTCTAATAATGACTATTGTTGTATGAGGTACAAGAAGTCTATAACCTTTTACATCCTATGAATAACCAATAGAAATTCACTTCTCACTTTTAGGTTGTAAAGTTTTCCTTTTCTTATTAGGAATGTGCACCCAGGCTTCACTGACAAACAAATGAAAGTGGCTTAGATCATATTTAATATTACTCCATTCTTCTTTCGATCATGTTATATTTTTTTAAGTGTTAGTGAGAGTGTTATTAACTATGTAATTGGCATAATTGATAGCTTCCATCCAAAAATGAGGACTTAGTTCCTTATATCGAAGCAGTGACTATTTATCCATTTCATTTAAGGTGTGATTATTTCTCTCAATAACACCATTTTGTTATGGAGTAAATGAAATAATGTATTGTGTCGTAATTCTCTCTGCGGTGTAGTAAATGTTAATTTTTGTAATGGTGTATATGGAACAATGTGTTGCATCTTAATGCTCTCTGCAGTGTAGTTTATGTTTTAACATTTTCACTACCATTGTCTCTTCGAACTTTATGAAGTTGAAGTCTATATTGTTTAAGTAAAAGGATTTGAAGGTCAAAATAATTTCAAAAACTTTTCTTTTAAGTTTTAGAAAGTAAAACAAAGTGCATTTGGATAAGTCATCAATGGATTTTAAGATATACTTCCATAAAAATGAAGGATGAGGAAATAAACCAGAAAAATCATTATACACACATTATAAGGGAGTTGAGGTGTGCCAAGGGGGATGTTTGTCAAAACAATCATGATGATGTTTGTTGAGAACACACTTGGATCAAACATCATCTTGTCATGAAATAAGAGTAAGTCCAATGATTATATTGTCCTTACATAGTTGTTGCAATGAGCAGTAGATTAGATGGTCAAACCACACATTCCAAAGTTTGATCATATCATCATTATGAGCAATAAATAGTGAAGGAATAGATGATGACCCAAAGTTGTCAAACTTGTATAAATTGGTAATATCATCAATTGTTCTTGTTGCTACAACATGCTAAGAAGCCTTTAAATCCTTTATTACAACTTGGTGAGGTGAAAACTCATTGGTTTTCCCTTCACCATAATGAGTGATTTGATAGACAAATAGAAGGTCTTAGGAGATATCTAAGAAACACATAGGACATCATTAACTTTAATCATCAACTCACTAGAGTGTTCTTGAACCTACAATTGCTTAGAGAACTATCATCACCAACAAATATTTGGTTAGTATTACATTGATTTAGAGAAGAAAAAGGTGGCTTTATCTTTAGCCACATGATAAGATGCTCCGAAATTTAGAATCCACTCCATCAAAGAAGGAGAATTTGATGCATTGAAAAAAGAATAGAGGTAGAAAGAGGATTTCCTTTAGAACAAAATTTAGAAGGAGAAATATCTATATGGATGTTGTTCTTTTCCTAGTTTCTTCTAGGGTTTCCATATTCTTGAAACATTTTAACTCCACATAAATATCTTGTCCAAAAAAATTACAATGTTTCTTAGTCTTGTTTCCTTTGGACTTGGAATATGTAATGCTATTTGGACTAGGTTCTATGACATTGGAAAATAATTATAAGGACATACTAGATCTATATCACAAGGCTACAAGGATGGAAATAAATGTTGAGATATCAACTATTTTATTCAATGGGAGAGAAAAAAAACAAGAGAGGAGAATATTTCAAATTATTTTCTTTACTGTATCTCACTATGATGATGGAGTTAATTATTTGGGTTTTAGGTTAAAACCCTATGATTATAGATTTAAACACTTGAACTAGTTATATGAGAAAGTAGAGAAGGTTAACCACGGTAAAATCAATCTTAGAAGGAATCATCATCTATTTAATTGGTACTATAGGTTCTTTTGAAGAGGGGGAAGGTTAACCACAGTAAAATTAGTCTTAGAAGGAGTCCACATCTATTTAATTGGTACTATAGGTGTTTTTGAAGAGGGGGAAGGTTAACCACGGTAAATCAATCTTAGAAGGAATCCTCGTCTATTGGCACTTGCTAGCTTATATTCCAATAGGAATGGTGGAAAAAATTAGGAAGAAACATTCTAGCTTCTTATGGATAGGGAAAGAGAGAGGAAAGATATCTCATTGGTAAAATCCCCTCTGATGATGGAGTTAAGTACTTTGGTTTTAGGTGAAAACCCAATTATTATAGATTTAAAGACACACACATGTTATATGAGAAAGTAGAGAAATGAGTCTCTAATTGGTGGTATAGGTAGATTTCAAGAGGGGGATGGTTGACCCTCGTAAAATATATCTTAGAGTCAATCCCTATTTATTGGCACACACTAGGTTACAATGTAATAGGAATGGTTGAAAATAAAGAAATGTTTCAAAGTATTCTAGATAGGAAAACGAGAAAGGGAAGGCATCTCATTGGTAGAATGGACGAAGATGGAAAAGCCAAAGGAAGTAGGATGATGGGGCTTGAAATCGTGTTCACTACTTTGGTTAAACCCCGTCAAAGAAAAGTCTTGGAGACTCATTAAATGGGATGGAATACAAAATGAATTATGGAAGAAAGTGATACTGAAAAAGTATATTAAGCCTTTTTATCTTGAAGGATAAATAAACTTTTAGTGAAATTGTAGTTGGAGCAACCACAATATGGAAAGTTCTTGTAAAAGCGTTCCCTGTGGTGGGGAGATGGTTGGCATGGAGGGTTGGAAATGGCTCTAAGGTAAAACTAGGAGTTGACCCATGGGTGGGTAGTACTGGACACTAAGTTCCTTGAGCATGTGATTAATTCTTTGAATTTGAAAAGATAGCATTAAGTGTTTAAGGTAGCAGATCTAGAGAGTAATACTATCTAGAAGCAAGGTTGGAAAGGATAATTTCAATTGGGGCTCCAGTAGGTGGAAGAAGAAATATAATCCTTGTTTTCCCAAATGTTACAACAAATTTCTATAAGAATCAAGGAGGAAGAGGCTAAATTAGTCTAGCCCAAAAACCATGTTTTTGAGAGATAGACAACTCAGCTAGGTTACAAGGCTATTTTTGTGGAAGAGGAAGGAGAGGATTAAAAATGGTGATGGAAGGATATCCATAAGTTTAAGGTTCCCCTAAAGACAAGCCTATTATTATGGTTAACATTAGCTAATAAAATCTTGACTTGGGACAATTCCAAAAAGAGAACTTGGCAAGGTCCAGGTGGATGTTCCCTTTGCAAAAAGGATGATGAAACAATAAATCACTTTCCAATTGATTGTCCTTTTGCAAAGCAAGTTTGGAAAGAATCTTCGAATATTGATTTTAGGAAAAACAGTGAAAGAGCATAAGGCCTTTCATGCATAATGTTGAGGATTAGCAATGAATGAGATATTTTTCAAAACAAGGTGATAAAAAATAGGTGTAAGATTCATTACCTACATTGTGATTTGACAAATAGAAAATATTTAGTAAACATTGTAAAACCATGTAAATGTAAAACAAAATGAAACAAAAGTGAGATAAGAGTAAAAAAAATAAGAAATGAAAAAAAATGAATAGGAGAGAAGGTTGGGGAATGGAAAGTGAAGAGCCATGTTTATTGGCCTTCCCTTACCCCTAGCTCTCCCTATTTCCTCATGTAATTTCACTTCCCATAGGTCTTTTGGATAGGGAGAGGAGGATGAACAACATTGTAACCATACATAGTTGAATGAAACACTGAGTCCATTCATAGTTGACTTTGATTTTCCCATTTGGGTTCCAAGGTAAATAATGTGTTTTAATTTATCTATTACATGTGAATTTTGGCATTTCCATGTTGCTTAATCGATTCATTATTACATTGAATTAGTTGGGCATTTTAATTAGTGATTTGTCTGAATCAAATTTTAATTAGTGATTTGTCTGAATCAATGTTGTTAGGAATTTCCTGGGTTTTTCCAGCATTGTCATCTGGATTACTTTCATGGAATGTTGAATCCCAAAAGCCACAACGATCCAGTCGATCGATATCTTGCTCTCTCAAACCAATGGCTCTGTACTCCGGGTTTAAAAAAAAAGATTCATTCCTTGAAATTCATTACTGTCAATTGTTTGGTCAGCTATAATGTCGAAGAGAGTCTGGTCGCCCATCCATTGTTCAGGGAGATCGAGGGTTGTGATAAAATAGTTGTTATTCCTAGTTTCCATTACCCATTGAGTTACTAATTTGGTTTAATATAGTTGTTGGGTAATTTTATCTTCTCTCTGAGCAGATTGTTCACTTCTGAGTCGAATTTCGAATTTCTCTTCCCTGGGTTTCACTCTTACCCACGTGCTGCACTCGCATCCGTACAGACAATACACATCTTTACTAGATGCTTACAACTAGATGGGAATTTTTCTTCCTTTTCTAGATAGAATGCTCATTCCTTGATTCGTCCTATCACTCATTGGGTCAATTGCTCACTTGCGTAGGCTGATTTCTCCCTTGGTTGAGCATTTCATCTTTTCCTTAGGCCTTAGGATTCTCTCTGAGCCATTTTCTCAACAGTTGGTGAGATGTATGGTGGTTGTACGAGTTGTACGTGGCTATAGGATGCCATCTACTTTGTTGGGCATTTAGAATAGAAGCGTTCTCCATCAATTTCTAGTTTACATGCTCTAGAAAGGTGTGTGGGTTGAACGCACCAGTTATTTCTGTGGAAAAGAAGAACGTACGACCTCATAAGCAAACTTTGGATTGATTTCAAATGAATATAAAGCCAAGGAGCATCAAGATCCCATAGAGCTATATTCTTAGATAATTCCCAATTCACCTTTCATGAGGAATTGTTGAGTTCTCATATGGGAGTGGAAGCCAATTAGAATCAAATGATCATATCATCTCTTCAACATTTCAGGTTTTAATGAATGTTATGTTCACATTCACTTTGTTGCCAAGTGGTAAAAATGACAAGTTTGATACTATATTGTGCAAATCTTTGTGGTGATCATTGAACTTCCATCTATGGTATTCACAACAATTTACCCAATGCATCAAAGAGATAGAACTCATTTGAAAGTTGATACATATTGAAAGGAAGAGTAAGGGGCCATATTTTAAAGATATCCCATCGCATCAAGTGTTTTATGTGTTGAAGGTGGACACATCCTAGCAGCATAGCTACTCAATTTTGTAGCTACACTAGACCTAATGAATCTCTCTCTTCATAATCCTTGTGTGCTAGAATAGGAAGAAGTTTCAGACATTGCCTTTGTAGAGTCATTCTCACTTAAGCATGTAATCGACAAGGTCAATTTTGGATTTAACAAGTAGTTCCATCTAAAAGGAAGAAGTGAGATCTTGAAATGGAAACTTAGCTCTTAGTGTTGGCACTACTATTCACAATAACCATGTTAAGCATGTTATGTTGAACAAACGGAGTATCATAGATGCAAGAAATGATCATGCTTGAACACTAAATTATTGTGCATTCATGGTTCTTGTTGTTGAATGATGGTTTGAGAAAAGCGTGGTGTATGCACTTCAATGGAAGAGTGACAATGGTGTATGCAAACTATGAGCCTCTAGAACAATGGCCTTGGAATCGATTCGTAGAATAGATATACAGAGTATTTGCCAAGCCTTGTTGGTTATTGATCTCACTTATTAGCAGTTAGTGGTTGTGGTGTGCAGGTTACAGCTAGAGAATAGGCCTTGTATCCCACTTGTAGCCATCGAAAGAATAGTGAGAAGACAGAGAAGAAGAGAGGATCCATGTTGGTGAAGCGAGTGTGCTATAAGTCCCTCATTCATGGATCACAAGGGCATCTTGCCTATTCAAGTATCTTTCTAGATTAGATATGCTTATCTAGAAGTGTGGAAGCCAAGGAAGGAAAACCCCCTGAGGAAGATGGTAGGTCCAAAAAGAGATAAATACCATTGCATGGAGCTATTTTGGTGGTGTTATTCATGTAGTCTATATGATGGTGCTAGTCATGGGTTCTAGGAGTTGGGGGCAAGAGGAGTACTTGGGGGGGGGGGAAGAGGAGTACTTCATATGAAGGAAAACCATATAATCAATTTCAATGTGGCATTAGGAAATGAACAAACAACTGGGCTAAGTTAAGTTCCCTCTAGATGTTGATGAGATTTGCTATTGAAAAAAACGTTATTAGGTCTAGATCGATCATTGAACCAGTTGACCCTAGAAATCAAAACCAAACAAAAAATGAAAACATAAATCTAATCATACGAGAGAATTTTCATCTCATCATATGAGAGAATCATTTGAATTCTCATCATCTACATCCTCAACATGAGTAGACTTCAAAATGGGATTATGGCTCGCTTCCCCTACTCGTGAAGGTACCCCTCCGACAATAATGTTCAGATCCTCTGGCTATGGAAGTGGGTCCAAGCCCATCCAAGATAGGTCTTCATTGTCAAATGTTGTTGGCCAAGTCTCATCAACCCACTCTAACGAGATATCAATATCATCCAAGACTATGTTACTTGATTTAGGGGTCTTGTTCAACAATTGGTTGTGCCTCAATCTAAGGTTGTATTGAACATAAACCATATCATTCAACCATTTTTGTTTCAAACACTTTTTCTTCTTGGTATGTATATGCTAAAATAACACTCCAATTGCATTCATACCCAAAAGATCGCCAAATCAACCTAACAAATTCTTCAAATCAGCTCTCCAAATCAACCCAAGAAACTCAACTCAAAATTCCAAATTGCTAAAATGAAATGTGAGTCAAATGGAGGGTAGGGACTTCTTTAAATAGCATTAGGTGGGGTTTGGGGCTAGGTTTAGTGTTTTACCTTTTTCTATTTTATTGATATAAAAAAAATTAAGTTTAAGTGCTCCCCGTCGTTCTTTAGGAGGGGTCTGGGGTTAGGTTTAGTGTTTTACCGTTCTTTATTTTATCGATTTAAAAAAAATTAGGTTTAAGTGGTCCCCGCTGTATAGTTCCATACAGAACTGGCCTATACCTATTCGAAGCATTCAATTGGACCAGTACAACCCCAAAACAGGTTGGACCAGCCAATTATGTTGGAACTAGTCTGGTTCAGATCAAACTGGTTGAGAATGAAGTGGACAAGGTTCAAATAGTGGGAGATTAAAAGCAAGTTA
>ML778519.1:626253-668868 GCA_009831015.1 Picea engelmannii
AAACAACTAATGGTCATGTTAAAAGTTTTAAGTAAGTTGGCATTCTCCTTTATCTTACCTTTTCTATCCTTCTACTTTAATAATTTAATATTACCATTAATTATCAAGGTCACAAATTCTTCAAAGCTCAATTCCCTATCTTTGTTTCATCTTATCATTGCCACAGACAGGACGACATTCTCCTATGGGTTCCAGCCCTTCTCGGGCACTTGGGTGAGCCTGAAAACTTCCAAAAACTGCCTGAAATGTCACTAAAAATGACTGAAATGCCTAGGAAATGTCATCAGCTATACTATACAGCATTTTCATTTTTTAAAACACCATATGGTACGGCCAATGGCATTTCCAAGGTGTTTTGTATCCATTTCGGTGTTTCCAAACGTTTCAGGTACTGGTACGCCGACTGGGGGGCATTTCCTGCAACATATGTCCAAAACCAGTTTGGGGGCAGTTCAGAATTTTTTTGGTGAACTGTCCAGACGAGATGGTTCCGATAACTGTGGCAAAGAGCAGTCAACAATTTCATTTTTAAAGAAGACGACGTATGGGGCATATTTTCCATCATAAAA
This sequence comes from Picea engelmannii, assembly GCA_009831015.1. Lineage (NCBI taxonomy): Eukaryota > Viridiplantae > Streptophyta > Pinopsida > Pinales > Pinaceae > Picea > Picea engelmannii. The sequence goes on from ML778519.1 coordinate 626,823, forward strand.
AAGAAAAGTATCTTTTTTATTGGCTACCAAATTATTTTAATCCTCTTCCTTTAAGCGCAGTAAAGATCTAATCTCTTCCTCAAATGGCCCAAGAAATGTGGAAGAAAGCCTATAATAAAGACCGTGATAAAAACAACTCTAAAACTCTAAGCAAGCACTGTCAAGATTAAAGCTGAAAACAACAATATTTTAATATGAAAACAAGCAACTATCACCCTACGTATATGTTCAGTGTTTGGATTTAAGAAACATTAGAATATTCAGAGATGCTGAAAACTCATTAAGTATGGTTAAATCTTAGGTTAATTAATATTTGTAACTCTATACATAATTTTTCATCTGATGATGCTGAGTAAGTCAGTTCTCCAAAAAGCTTATTTACTCTGTAAATAGAAACAGGCATACACAGAAATAATCCGAAAATTGACTACAAAGAAAATGATAATGCTATCGAATTGAAATGAAATTCTATGAATTTTCTGGCTCCTCCATTTCTCTGATTTTTCAAGGGTTCAGATTCAGCACAAAGCAATTACTTTCAGTCATGTTTTACTTTGTGATGAAGAAACAACACATATATTGCTGTCATAGCCAATTCATGTGGATGAAGAACAACATAGTAATGATCCTGCTACAATATACATAAACTTGTTGCAGTTCATTCACATGACCAAATTAATCAAATGGAGAAAACAGGATGCACATACTGTTGCCTACTCGTGCTTAAATTTGTAGATATTGTCCAAAATATCCCACTAGAAGTCCAACAGGGATGCTAGGGCATGCCAATAGATATATGCTTCATAAGTTCATTTTATGATATCACTTTAAGCAATGATTCACAAGTTTAACCCAACACACGGTCACCTTTTGTGTTACCAAACCATTATATCTTGCATCTCCAATCAATAAATGATAGCAGTAAGACCATCAACACATTCACCCAGGCTGCGAACTTAATGCCAAAAATATAAACAACTTCGTAGCCACGCGTGGTTGCATTTGACTTGAATTAGATTAGCTTCACCAATAATCCCCACAAGAACAATATCCATCCTTGAAATGATGAAATCGGTTTGCATCCCTCACAATAATCTCTCGGCTGACAATCTTGGAGATGACCTTTGTGGCATTATGGCAGTCACCACACATACGAAGGTTTTTTGTGATACGGATAGAGGTCCAAGGGCTTGTGCTCATAAGCCCAAAAGCAATTGCCAGTTTCTCACTGTGAGTGCTGAGCATGTGTTCCTTCACCTCCTCCTCGACATCATGCAGTACAAAATCTGTGTCTGGAACATAACTTCCCTCCTCCATCTCCCTGGCCAAGGTCTCTAATGTGGCATAAATTTTCTCAGATTGAGGATGTGATGTGTCCCCAACAAAAAATCTATGGACTTTAGTATTCACCTCAATCCAGCTGCATCCCGGTGTTTTCTTCAAACCCTTCTCTTTCATCATTGTTCTTATCTTTGAAACATCTTCCCACCTACCAGCTGCAGCATAGATATTTGACAGCAGTGCATAACGCCCAGTGTTTAGAGGATCTAGATCAAAAAGGTATTCAGCCACACGTTCTCCTAGCTCAATATTGGAGTGAATTCTGCAGGCGCCAAGCAGAGCCCCCCACACACTAACACCTGGTTCTAAAGGCATCTTTTCAATAAAGTCTCGTGCCTCATCCAGATGGCCAGCGCGGCCAAGAAGGTCAACCATACATGCATAGTGCTCTGACTTGGGTATAATGCCATAATCCTGAATCATGCAATCAAAAAGTTGCCATCCCTTTTCCACAAGCCCTGCATGGCTGCACGCAGATAAAACAGAAACAAAGGTCACATCATTTGGTTCCACAACTGTCAGTTGCATTTCTGAGAAAAGTGCAACGGCTTCCTCACCATATCCATGCATTCCATATCCGGCAATCATTGCACTCCATAAAACCACATTTCTAGCAGATATTTTGTTAAACAATTGGCGTGCAATCTCTAATCTGCCACATTTTGCATACATGTCTATAAGGGCACTACCTAAAACAGTATCTAATTCAAATCTATTTCTAACAATGTAAGCATGTATGCACTTGCCTGTTTGCAGTGTTGCCAACTGCGCACATGCCGGGAGCACACTTATCATGGTCAATGATGTAGGCGTCACATCTGCCAATAGCATATCGTGAAAGAGTGACATGGCATCATTCACATCTCCACTTTGGGTGTACCGGGCAATCATAGTATTCCATGATATAACATCTCTTTTAGACATTTCATCAAACAGTTGGTGTGCAATCTCAAGACTACCACATTGTGCATACATGTCCATGAGTGAAGTTCCCACAATAACATCTGATAACAAACCATGTTTGAGTATGTAATCATGGACACACTCCCCCAACTGCAGCGATTCTAGATAAGCGCAGGCCTGCAACACACTTACAATGGTAGCTGCGCCAGGCATCACAGCTGCCAGTTGCATCTGATGAAAGACAGCYAGGGCYTCATTGGCAAGCCCAACTTGGGTATACCCAGAGATCATCGCACTCCATGATATCACATCTCTTACAGACATTCTATCAAACACTCTGCGCGCAATATCTACACACCCGCAGTTTGCATACATATCAATCAGGGAATTCCCCACRAAGATATTAAACTCAAATTCCCTTCTGATTATATAGTTGTGGATTCCCATGCCTTGTTGCCGAGCACTGGAATGCGCACATGCTTGAAGAACACTCACCAAGGTAACTCCGTCTGGGATCATACCTTGCAATTGCATTTCCCTAAGAAGTGACAAGGCCTCATCAATATGTCCATTACGGCCATACCCAGCAATGATGGCATTCCATGAAACCACATCTCTTTCAGACATTTTGTCAAACACTTGGCGTGCTTTCTCCAAATTTCTGCACTTGGCATACATGTTTATGAGTGAATTTCCTACCACAGGGTTAGACTCTAATCGTAATCTGATAATATCATCATGAATCTCCTTGCCATCTTGCAGAGCAGATATGCTTGCACATGCCTTAAGTACGAATGGAAAGGTATAATTGTTTGGCTGAACACCTGATCGTTGCATTTTCTGATACAATACGAGAACCTCCTTCGAGAACCCAGTGTTGGCATACCCTCTGATCATGACATTCCATAATGAAATATCTGGTTTCTGCAATTTATCAAAAACTGAACGTGCAGCTTCTACGGCGCCACAAGTAGCATATATAGTCATGAGTTTGGCGAGTAAAAATATGTTCTTGTCGAGTCCATTTCTGAGCATGTGGGCATGAATTTGGTAAAGTTGTTTGAGGTTGGTGTATACCTGTGAGAGTAAACAAAGAGTTTCATGCACATAATTCTCCTTGCATATAGTTTCCACGCCATTGCTTCGTGATATTCTCTTTGCTTTTAGTGCATTAACAGAAGATAAATGGTGAAAAAAGGGCATCTGAATCCGTTTGTGTTAAAGGCGAAAAAGATGGCAACGGGGATGTTGGTGTGCATTATATACTTTTCCTTGCACTGGAAAATGTTTGTGAGGAAAAATCATTGCCCTGAACTCATCAAACATCAGCAAGAGCATTGTAATTTTAATTTATAAATATTGATGTTAACCAATGGCACTCCAGGAAAAAAGAACAGAGTAGAAAAACCAGTACTTCCACTTCTCAGATGGAAACCGTGGACATTTGCCACAGCCAACATCAATATAGAGTACATCCAAAAGTGTACGGAGACGCAATTAACATTGGCAAGTTTAGATAACCAAAAGTTGGGAAAACAAGTGGGTATAGCTCAAAACCGGAAAAATAACCAGTAAGGGTGGGAAGGACGATTGGATTAGAAGCTTGGAGGAAGCCTTCCTCATTTATAGTGAAAACGCTAACGAGGGTGGAGATTATGTTCAGAGTGAAAAAAGCTAAGAGAAAGCCTTCATTATTTATAGTGAAAATGCTAACGAGGGTGGGGATTACGTTCATAATGATAACCCTAACGAGGGTGAGGATTATGTTTATAGTGAAAACCTCGAAGTAATGAGGAGGCTAGTGCAAAAATGAAAAAAACTTGAAAGGACTTTTAGATGCCTAAACCATCAAGTTGCCTATGTATTTGATCAAATGTGCCTATGGATTTGATCAGATCACTGCCTAGTATAAGGTGGTAGAATGTGGTAACTGCGGATAGGTTCTTCCATAGCTTGTATAGTGTTCCCTACCTTTGCTACTTTTTTGTTGCTACGGGATGCTACTTCCTTTCTTTGTTGCTGCTTATGGCTTTGGGTATTCAACATAGGCTGCTAGCGGGATCAGAACGTTGTGAACATCATACTTTTCCTTGATATCTTTAAAGACAGAATCAAGTTAGCACATGATGTTGTTCAACATAGGAACTTGCAAGAGCTTTCCAAGAATGTTTCTTGACATAGTGGTGATTCAAAGTTTTTGGAACTATAAAGTGGAAATGATGTTGATCAAAGTATGAATGGACACTTTATTTCATGAATTAGATCAACAAATGGTGGTCAAATAGGTAGAAATAAAGTTGATCAAGGCATGGATGGACAATATAGTTTAAACGAGTGCAAGTCAAACCAACATAATGGATGACAATGGTGGCTCTCAATATGAAGATGTCAAAAATGCAAATCAAAATGTTGATGGGTTAATGAAGAAGGTAAACTAAATCCCAATAGTGCATCTGGAGATATCGAAAAATAAGCTTTGATTGTAAAATAACTAAGGGAGGGTGATAACTTAGATGCAATGACCACATATATTTGCGAGGACGGAATGGATAAGGAAAAGGAAGGTGGTGGAAATGATGTTGAAACTTAATGATAAAAGGAAAAATGAAGAATTAGAAACCCCCAAACACCATCCACCACTCCATCGGACCTAGCATTGAAGGCAACAAATTTGGCTTTATGGAAAGAAATTGAAGCTTTGAGAATAATGGTAGATGAACTATAACTAAACACCCACAAGAACTAAAACACCTTTCAATGATTAGGAATCAAGATAGAAATGCACAGTTAGACAATCAATGACACGTATCACAAAACCAAGGAAAACAAAAGACTATCCAAACCTTGGAAATACCTGGCTCGAAAGTACTGAGTTACAAAATCAACACTTCACATAACACATAAAATATTGGTAAGAATATCATTCTCGAGAAGAGAGGGGGGCATGTCGAGAGAGGGGAGAGATTGGACAAGAAACCACAATGATTGACAAAATGAAGACAAAGTTGGTCAGGGCCAAAGGAGAAAAAGCTAAGTTGAAAAAACAACTCAAACATACCCTAGCTTGTGCAAAGGTAGGGAACACTCAATAGGGGTGTGCAGGGCAAGAAAGATGTTTACACCCAAGGAGATGAGGTGTCTTATCCTAGATGGACATGAACAATAATGCAAGGCCAAGAACATTATAATCAAAGAAGTGAGGGAAAAATGAGAATGAAGACACACCAAGAAGAATGGTAGGTTTCTAGAGATATATCATAGGGAGGGAAATCCAAATATAGATAGAAAAAAGGGTGAGCAAATGGAAGGGGGGAAAATGTATAGAAAAGTTATTGAAGGCCACACTCTAAAACAAACAAGACAGAACTCAAAACCTACAAGAAAAAAGGAGGTTGAAGGGGTCCAAATGTTTTGTTGATGAGGATCTCACACCATCCAATAAGAGGAAATAAGGAAAAATTGGGCCTTAGTGAAGGAAATGAACCAAGGAAAGTGGGTCATCCTTTGGAACGATAAAACTGAGGTCAAAGAATCTAGAGGAACAATTTAAAAATAGGGGGAACGTGACTCATGTGACCTAAAAAAGATTAAAAGTAATGATATGGAATCACAGAGGATACTCTTGGAGGAGGGGTCATAGTTTAGGGCCACTAGCAAAAGGAAAATTTATCATAGTATCAATTGAAACTCATGAATACAAAGGTCGCAAAACTCTGGAAATTCATGGACACAAAATATGTTGAGCTTGAAACCAGGTATCAAGTAATCATGAAGGACATGGGGGGATTCCCTATATTTGAGGGAGGAGTGGTAATGATCCACAAACATCAGGCATGTGGGTCGTCTGTCTCTCCAACATGGATCTTCACCACATAATTAAAATGTAATGTCTCTACAATTCTCTATTAGGTTGAGTTCGAGTTGCTTCAATCATTGTTCATTCACTAATATGAATTCTATATTTAGATTTAGTTTCAATGCTTGTTTTTTTTGTTGTGGTGTTAATTCCCAACCAAGGATTCAAGTGCACTCTCTTTAAATGCTAGCAAAATATGGCACTTTGAATGTCTAAAGGTTTAAACACATCTCTTGTATCAATAACACACCCAACTCAAAATCTACTTACAAGCAATTAACAAGGTGCATCACTCCTTTTTCTTTTGTTGTCATTGCCATTGCTACAACCCCAAGTCATTATATATTAATATATTCACACATTATTAAAGGATGACATCTCATTAAAGAATGGTTGTAGGTAAATCATTGGGCATAATGTAATGCTTGTAAACATAGATGTATGATGTTTGAATAAACCATACTATTGCTATTGTTACATTTTGTATACAATTGGATTGAGAAAATCAAAGGAATGGCTTGAACCAATCCAAAGGATCGTTGTTGGCATAAAACATTGCTTGTGGGCTTCTAGGTGAATGACATATACAATTGGATTAAGAAAATCAAAGGAATGGCTTGAACCAATCCAAAGGATTGTTGTTGGCATAAAACATTGCTTGTGGGCTTCTAGGTGAATGGTTATAGGTAATTACCAAAGTTTACATAGCAAGAAATTACCACCAAACAAGTAAACAACTAATTGGGTTATGGAAACCAACCAATCATCTAAGCAATGGAGGTATCACTATGTATACAAACCAACTTTGCAATTAAATATATTTGAGTGTTGTGGGTAATCGCATGGATGAACAATTTTTTTTATAGCTCAAGGAATTAACAATACATGATTTGCTTAAGTAGGTGCACAATTTCTCCCATGAATCCAACATCTAGCGTATGTGGTGGAACATTGATTTCTAGTAGTGCGGATTGTGAAAATTCCAAGTCTAGGTGACTAAAGTTCTTATGACCTCAATTAACTAAATAATTGTTGAATTTTAATGCAGAAATAAATTTTAGACCATAGCATCAACCACACAATAGATGAAAATTAAATAATGGAAGCAAAAAAAACAATTTCACACATACACATGTAATTACTCCTTCAAAAAACTTACAAAGAAACCTCCACACGCTTCCCAAAAAATAACATTGCACAATTACTGAAATCATTGTAAGGTCTACCTTACAGAGCCTCATATAATAAACACGTTCTAATCTCCTACTGAAATTACTACAACTTAGTTTAGAATTTTCTTTCATGATTTTTCTATACCAGGAAAATAAAACAACAACATAATAAAAACATAATTTAATAAAATACATAGAATGCTTACCTCAACCTGTAGATTAATTGATTTAGTCCATTTTATGCTTCTTGATGATCATGCCCAACTGCCCAAACTGAATATTAACCTCCCAACCAACTAGGAACAACCTCTCCGGCTCCCTAGCTCCAGGAATCCTTGCGGTTTCCTGGCCTCCGAGCCCAAAATTCCTAACAACAGCTGTGCCCTGTGAGAGTTCCCCAAAACAATTCTTCCAATTTCCTCCTCCTCCTTCATCTTTCAAAAATTCTCAAACCAAAATGAAAATGAGATCCCCTTCCAAGTCCTCCCCTCCTTTCTTATCCTTCTCTCTCAAGTCCCCCTCATTAAATCCCCAACAACCTTATCCCTCCATTAATTCCCCAACAGCCTTATCCCCCCATTAATTACTTCACCCACTTTTTAATAATAAAATAATAAAAGACTCATTTACTATATTTTAATAATTAGTTAAATTCAAATTTAAAAATAATGATAAAAATTAATCAATTTGGGTTGTTACATACACCCACCCTTCAAGAAACTTCATCTCGAAGTAACGACACATGATTCATACAAGGGTAACGACACATGATTCATACATCTACATCAAATAAACAATATCATCAATTTAAAACACTTACACATACTAGTGTACATGTGCAAGGGATACATGTGTAGCTAGCACATACAAGACTCGTACATGTACTAATGAAAATAATTATCACACCTAAAGTAATTCTTGGGCTCGGGGGCCAGGAAACCACAAGGATTCCTGGAGCTAGGGAGTCAGAGAGGTTGTTCCTAGTTGGATGAGAGGTTAATATTCAGTTTGGGAAGTTGGACATGATCATCAACAAGCATAAAAGGGACTAAATCAATTAATCTACAGGTTGAGGTAAGCATTCTATGTATTTTATTATGTTATGTTTTTATTATGTTGTTGTTTTATTTTCCTGGTATAGAAAAATCATGAAAGAAAATTTTAAACGAAGTTGCAATAATTTCAGTAGGAGATTAGAACATGTTTATTATATGAGGCTCTATAAGGTAGACCTTACAATCACCTTGAACTTGAGCTTCTACATGTTGCTTGAGAGGTAAACTTGCTGAGAAAACCTAGAAACAACAGTTATCTGCTATATTGACTGTACAAATATAGTACAACATTGATGTAAAGATTCATGTGGTTTTGTATGTACATATGTATGGAATTTTGTATGACTATACAAAACTATGTGTTGCCTAGAAACACCTATTTCCTGGTTGCCTGCAATCTCTCTCTCTCTCTCTCTCTCTCAACTTGTTCAACTGCTCATGTGTTCTTGTGTGTTTCAATTCTCTATCTTGACATGTATTTATAGTTTTAGTTGAGACCAAAACCCTAATCTATTTATGATAATACTCCTAGTCTAAGTCATGCATGCATGAAATACACTTTTTAGACTCAACTACTAAAAATAAGACTTTCACTTTTTAACTAAAGTGAATTACGAAATAGAATTACATTTCAAAAATATCTTGAACTGCCTCTTGCATTTTCATATGGAACTTGTGCGAGAGTTCATGTCTAAGCTATAATTCTCAACCCCTGCTGAGTCTTAGTGAGGAATGAATTCTGCACCAATCCAAGTATGTCTTTGAATGCCTCAAACTTCCCTTTTGCTAAGGGTTTGGTGTTAGGGACCTAACCTCCCTAACCCCTCACGTAGGTAGAATAATATATTTTCCATTTAATAAAGGCCAATATTAATAAGGCCTAGTAACAAGGAAGAATAAGTCAAATGTAAGAAGACCTAATAGAAGCTTCCGCTTCTAGAAGATCTTCCTCTAGATTTTTCTTTTGGTAGATAGATTTAGTATAAATAGGAGTCAAGGGCATGAGAAGTTTTGTCTTGGAGATTATTGTAATAAAGCTCTACTCTTTTGGAGGTCGCCCCCTCGAAGAGGCAAGTGAACATTGCTATCATTAATGAAAGTTCTCTTTCTGATGTTATTCTGGTATTATTATGATATTGATCTGGTTATATCATTGTTGTTCTTCCATTTCTTGCTAAATATTTTTGTTCTCATACTATAGTATATCTGAAATATTGCAAGTGGTATCAAAGCACTTTCCTCAGTCGAAAATTGTGGGTTATTTTTTCCAGGGTAGAGACATATTCTGATGTATTAAAGCTACAAAGATCTGTCATTCAACGCATAAATCCACGGTCGAGGAAGCATACATGCATGAACTACAAGTGTTACTTAAGCACACATTGTTGGCCACCCTTGTAACCCCTGTTGGTATCCCTTCGAGTGGTAGCACATCAGACAACACATGTATATGGATCGACCTAGATATCCTTAATCCCTTCGCAGATAAATCGATCAACCTTCTGACTGTTATAGTGCCACCGAAAACAACACTTGTGAAGATACTCTATAGTACATGGGTAGTCAAGTAGTACGACTAAGGGCACAGTCTAACCTCCTTAGTTGGTTCCCTGAGATATTGGGTCGATTACTACTGTTGGACCCCACACATATATCAAAGAGCTATAGCACAGGGAAAACCATTGTCTGTAGAAATCCTGAATACCCTAACCCTTGGGATGGAAACAAAAATAGAACAGACAAGGTCTATTGCCACACAACTGTGCCTCCTGCATTCTGGTTACGAAATTACTACACATTTCTTCATGTTAAGAATTTGGGAATTTCAACACTGGATCCTCTTGGCACCATTATTTGATCCCTGTCCCATTGGATTCCTCTCTTTGCCCTGATCATAGTCATACCTATCATTTTTTAGTAAAAAAAAAATCTCGTGGACCTGAACCCCTTTTGACCCCCTTATTTGGGCCTTACCCCATTGGTTTCCCTTCGTCCCCTTGATCGTTGTGATACCCTTCACCCATAACCCCTTTTCTATGTGGTCCCACCCATCCCTTTCCATTTTCCCCCTTCATCATGGCCCACACCCGTAGCCAAGACTTGGAAGCCCGCTTCAATTCCTTGTCCTCTACTTTCACAGAGACCTAGCAGGAAGTGCATTAGCTCAGTGCCAATATTGCCACCATCAATAAAAACATGCATTCCTCCATAGACACAAAAATAGAAACCATCAAACATGACCTCTCTACCCATCTTGCATCCTTCACTAGCATGATTTGCGCCAAGATGAATATCCCTGCAGACCTTACCTCTTCTGACCCACCTTTGCACCCTAAAAGTGAGACTTCCTCCAATTCCTAGACTTTTCAGCCCCATCACTTTCAGTGTGACCTACACCTTCCGTGTGTGGATGTGAACAAATTTGATGGCTTAGATCCCACCGGCTGGGTAACTTAAATGGAACATTATTTCTCTTTGTACGACATTATAGGTGATTTTGCCAAACTCCGGTATGGTGTTCTCCATATAGATCAAGAATGTTGGCAATGGAGAAAAAATTCCCGCCAAGGGTATGTGGCTTGGACACAATTTGTTTCAAAGATTTATGAATTATTTGACACTAACACCAACCATTTAGGTCGTTTGACAAAGTTGAAACAATATGGCACAGTGGAAGACTTTATAGCTTCTTTTGAGCGACTGGATTTCCGCACAGAGGGCATGTCTAATGTTTTTTTCCAGAGAATTATTTACTAGTGGCCTCGAGGATGAGATCCATGCCCACATCCTCATGGCTCACCCTCAAAGTAGGGTGGAAGCTACTAAAATAGTTAAGGAAGCAAAACAAGTTGTCTCTTATCAAACCAGAAAACCCTCCTTCATTCCTCGCCCTAAACCAATCACTCCCCCTCCTCCTTCCAATCCACTAAAGATCCATAAATTGACCCGGATAGAAATGGTTGAATGCCAACTCAAGGGCCTTTGTTATAATTGTGATGAAAAATATTTTCCTAGGCACAAGTGTAAGAAACAAAATATTTTTATGGCCATCTTTGAGGATGTTTCTGAAGAAGATGTTGAGGCTCTTGTGGTGGTCGAGTCACCTGAGCCCATTAACATTACTCAACCTTTCGACCCTCCAAAATTTGAACTGATCATTTCCATGAATTCTCTCACTGGTTTCTCTGCTCCCCAAACCCTCAAGCTAATTGGTTACATTAAGCATCGAAAGGTCATCATCCTAGTTGATAGTGGAAGCACCCATAATTTTCTTCATCACCACATTGCCAAAGAAACTAATTGTTATCTTCGAGCAGTCAACAACTTTCAAATCATGATTGCCAATGGCGAGTCCATGAAATGTGGGGGGTGTTGTGAAAATGTGCATCTCCAAATTGGTCAGTACCACATGAAATCTCATATGTTTTCTATCGACATGGGTGGTTGTGATATTGTATTGGGTTTTGAATGGCTAAGGAATATGGGCCCCATTCTCATGAATTTTAAGGAATTAACCATGCAATTCAACGAAGAGGGCCAACAATATAAGTTCCAAGGCATCACAACAGGTTCCCCTGAGATCATCAGTTCCCATTGCATGGAAAAGCTCCTCAAAAAAGGTAATTATGGCATAATTGTACAACTCCATTCCATTCACACCACTGAGACACCCTTTGTGCCTCTTGACCTCCAATCCATCCTCTCCAAACATCAAGTTGTTTTTTCCACTCCCAGGGCCTTCCTCCTTCCCATGGTGTTCATGATCATTCCATTCCCCTTGTCCCTGGAATCCTTCCTCCCAATGTCTGTCCCTATCGTGTTCCCTTTTCCTATAAAAATGAAATTGAGAATTTTTTTCAAGAATTTCTTGCCTCAGGCGTTATCCGTCCAAGTACTAGCCCATATTATTCTCCCGTGGTCATGGTACTTAAGAAAGAAGGATCTTGGCACATGTGTCCTAACTTTCGTGCCCTCAACAAACTCATCATCAAAGACAAATTTCTCATTCCTTTCATTGATGATCTCTTGGATGAATTAAGTGGTTCCCAGTTCTTTACTAAAATTGATCTTCGTTCTGGCTACCACCAGATATGTATGAAAGAGGTTGACATCCCTAAGAATGCATTTCGAACTCATGAGGGCCACTATGAGTTCTTGGTCATGCCTTTTGGCTTGTGTAATGCTCCCTCCACTTTTCAAAGCCTCACGAATCATGTTTTTTGTCCTTTTCTTTGTCCTTTTGTCTTAGTTTTATTTGATGATATTCTCATCTATAGTAAAACCTGGACAACCCATCTTGCTCATGTGGATCAAGTTCTTCATCTACTCTCTCAGCACCAACTTTTCCTTAAATAATCTAAATGTGCTTTTCGGACCTCAGAAGTCAAGTACTTGGTTTGTATTGTTGGAAAGGAAGATTTCATGGTGGATCCTAAGAAGATTGAAGCTATGCAGGATTGGCTTCGCCCCAAGACTCTCAAAAGCTTACATGGTTTTCTAGGATTAACAGGCTATTATCGCAAGTTTGTTAAGAATTATGGAAAGATTTTGACGCCTCTCACTATTCTCCTTAAAAATAATTCTTTCACTTGGACTTTCGTTGATCTAGGTGGATATCGATGGCCACCCACCTATTCCAACTGGCTCATCTTGGCAGTTTTTCAGTTTGGCAGTTTTTCCCTAGTTTTCAGGTCTTGAACTTCTGGGGCCGTTTTGAGGCCCTAAACAACATTTTTAGGCATTTCCATAGTGAAACTATAGATAGATTCAAATTTTGACAGCATATTGTGTATTCCTTGGATAAACCTTTCGAAGGGACTATCGTACACCTAAAACGAAGATCATATGCAAAAGTTACGACCCCAGAAAATTGATGTACCAACTTACCCCAACGGGGCCCACATGTCTTTTGGCGCTTCATATCCTAGGGTTAGGTTTTTGGATGTCTAGGGTTTTGACATTCATGTTTATTGTAAAAATGATTTTAGAGCCTCATTGTACTCATCTTCTTGCAAATGAGCACAACTATCACATCTCTTCTCAGAGATAAGCCGCCACCATTCTAGCAAGCTTGTTTTCAGTCTGCATTTTCTAGTTTCAACATATTTATTTATTGAATAGAAGCCAGTTTTATTGTATCTCTGTTATTTTTCATTGTGTCTCTGTGTTAATAATAATAATAATATGTGTTCATTTCGTTATGCTCATAAAATCTGGATCAATGGTATCAGATCGGTCTTCTCCTTGTCATTCTTTGTGCATGTCCTCGACGAGGTCAGGGTACAAATAGTTGGGTCTCGAGCTTCTTTCTCTTGAGTACATGAGCTCTTGCACGCCCAAGAGACATTCATGGAGGGAGAAAATAAATACGACGGGATAGGAGATCCTTTCAAACTGTTGCTCGAGGAATCCTTCGTGCAACAGAGGAACAAGATGATGTATAGTTTTTTGCAAATACTTCGATGGATACCAACAGGTGACACATATTCCTCCAGTGGAGGCACCACCCCATTCAAGGTACAAATCAACTTTGATATTCTTATATTTGAAGGTCATATAGATACAGATGTTGTAGACAAATGGTTGAATCTGCTAGAAGGGTATTTTTCTGTTCATAACTTTTTGAATAAAGAAAAGACTACTTTTGCGCTCCTCGAATCCATCCCCCATGTCAAAGATTAATGGGAGACTTTCTGTGAGAAAAAGGAAACAGAGGAACCCTCATTATTTACAGGCACACTCAAATGGGAGTCTTTCAGGAATTCTATTTAGGAACAATACTACCCTATTGGAAGTTATGACGACCTGTATACAAAATGGGCCACACTGTGGCATGAAAGGGACCAAGCAGTGCTAGAGTTCAAAAATATCTTCCATACATGGCGTACCAAGATGGGTATAAAATATTCTGAGTGACATCTGGTGCTCAACTACTGTGGTGGTATGCATAGATACATCCATGTGGAAATGGAGTTGCTAGACATCTCGTCCTTGGGTGCGGCTTATCGATATGCCATCAAATCGAGCAACATCTTAAACAAAATACATGACAGTTTGGGTTTGGGAACCCCTCATAGAAGAAGCAGGGCAAGGGCAACCCCAACCCATAGAACAAAGGGAAGAGAAAATATGGACAGCCTTAGGACAACCATTCTAAGCCGCAAACAAAGAAGGACAATGGAAAGATGAAGAAATATACCGAGAAGTGGTGTGAATTCCATAAGAGCCTCTGTCATAACACTGTTGATTTCCACTTAAAGCAGTCATTGGTATTTGAGGTGAAATCCTCTGAATCAGATGCGGGTTCTGACTTTGAGTCATAACTAGAAAATAGGAGACAAAGCATTGGTGTGGAACACAGTGCCACCATTTCTACCTCCAAGATCCATCCTGGTGAACATGATGAACTAGAGGAAGACAAACATCTCTTTCATTCACAGATGTGGGTGAAAGACACCCCGTTGCACTTTAACGTTGATAGCGGTAGCTAGAATAACCTCATCTTAACAGAGATCATCAAGTGGTTGGCCCTACCGACAGTGCTGCACCCACATCCCTACACCATCATATGGCTCCCCCAAGGAAGCGATCTTCACACCAACCAATAGTTCTACATGTCCTATAGAATCAATCCCTTCAAAGATGAGGTATTTTGTGATATTGCTCCCCTTGAAGTTTGTGATGTTATTTTGGGCCAACCTTATTTATGGAAATGACATGTTGTATATGATTTTAGGCCTCGTAGTGTTATTATTACTTTGGAAAGGATACCTGAGGTAGTCCCACTTAGTGCCATTTCCTTGATCTTTTCCAAGCAATGCAAGAAGGTCGTCTCTCAGACTGGGAAGTTTGTCTTCTTCGTGTTTCCCTCTTAGAGTGAGCAAAAAATTGCAACCACATCCATGGCCTCTGTGGCTGACTTCTCCATGTAGCAGAAGCAAGTGGATAAGGTCATGGAAGAATATAAAGGCATATTCTCCTCACCTACTGGGGTACCTCTGCACTATCAGGTCAATCATTCCATCGATCTGACCCCCAACACACTACTACCCAATGGGCCAGTCTATCTTCACTCTTTGTTAGAAAATGAGGAGATCAAGCGTCAGATCCAACAAATGATCCAAAAGGGGCACATTCAACCTATCTCATCACCTTGTGGAATCCTAATTGTTCTTGTGTAGAAGAAAGGTGGGACCTAGAGACTCTCCATTGATTACCAGGCCCTAGATAAAATCATAGTCAGGAACCGATACCAGATTCCCTGAATCGACAATCTCCTTGATCAACTCAAGGGAGACAAATACTTCAGTCAGATTGATTTGAAGTCTAGCTATGATCAAGTCCCAATAGAGAAGATAGATGTATGGAAGACTACCTTCAAGTCAAAAGAAGGTATTTTTGAATGGATGGTCATGCCCTTTGGTTTGACAAATTCCCCTACAACTTTCATGAGGATGATGGAAGATATATTGTGGACTTTCACCAATTATTTTGTAGTGGTGTATCTGGATGACATCCTCATCTACAACAAGACTCGGGAAAAACACTTGCAGCATATTCAACATGTTTTTCACACTCTGCGATAGCACAAGCTATATACCAACTTGGAAAAATGCTCCTTTGGCATGGACAGGGTCTAGTACCTAGGCTACATTGCAGATCAACATGGTGTGCATGTGGATCCAACAAATTTCTAGGTCATCCATGACTGGCTAGCCCCAACCATGCTCACTCAGCTTCTTAGGCCTTGCCAATTTCTATTGCAGGTTCATGTTGGGATTCTCCCATATTGCATGGGCCCTCATCCAAGAAACCAGGGGTGGTGGTAAGGAATTTTTTTTGTGGTTCTTGTCCCAACAACAAGAATTCGATGATTTGAAGCAACGCTTGTGCTCAACCCCAATGATTTCATTACCCGACTTGCAACAACCCTTTGAGATCGAGAAATATGCTTCAGACTATGTTGTGGGTGTAATTTTCACTTAGCACGGCCACCCCGTGGCCTATCATAGTGAGACACTATCAGATGTCATTTGTAAGTACCCTACTTACAACAAAGAAATTCACTCCATTATGAAATCCTGCCTCCAGTGGAGGCATTACATTCTCGGGAAGGAGATAATCATCCACACTGATCATAAGTCATTGTAGTTCATGCAGACACAAGAAAAATTGTAGAATCACTGCCATTAGAAGTGGTCCACATACTTGCAACAGTTCAACCTCAACATCAAGTGTAAGACATGAAGTATCGATTGCGTCGCTGATTTCCTCAGTCGACTTCCATTCGTGGCACTCACCACAGTGCTAGACTCTTGTGGCCATGAGACCTCCAGATGGCCCCAACTCTATGAGAAAGATCATGACTTTTCCACCTCCTACCAAATGTTGGGCACAAACATAGTTGTCACTAATTTCCGTCTTCAAGATGGGTTGTTGTGCCATCTGGGCCATCTCTTCATTTCATTAAGAGAGAAAGAGACGTTGATTTGGGAAGCCCACTATAATCGGGTGGCATGACACTTCGATGTAGAAAAGACAGTGGCAATGCTGCAACAACATTTCTACTGGATGAAACTTCTACATGATGTCAGTAAGTATATCGGGGCCTACATTTCCTATGTTATTTCGAAAAGAGCCACTAAGAAACAAGGCCTATATAGCCATCTTCCTAATCCTGACAGGCCCTGGGAACCCATCTCAATGAACTACGTGTCAGCCTTCCATCTACCAAGTGGGGACATGACTATGTTTTTGTGGTTGTTGATCGCTTTTCCAAGATGGTGATTCTAGCCTCCTGTAAGAAGAGCATCATAGAAGATTCCATTGCCAAGCTATTCTCTGAACAAGTGTGGGTACATTTTGGGATACCACAAACCATTATATCATATCAGGACAGTCAATTCCTCAACACATTTTTGTCAAACCTTTGGTCACTGCTGGACACCAAGCTCACTAAATCTACTGCCTTCCACCCCAAGATGGATGGCCAAACTAAGGTCGTCAACCGAATGATCCTACATATCCTATGCATGTACAATTCCAAGCACCCCCGCACATGGGATGAGAGTCTTCCCTATGTTCAACACAACTACAATAGAGCCATACATAGCTCAACCGATCACAACCCCTTTCAGGTGGGGTTGGCATTTCAACCATTGGGTCCCATGGATGTTTCACTACCCCTTGCGACCACCCAAGAAGACTAGTCCCATGCTCCAACTGAAGCTGAAAAATCCACTTGGTTCATTGAGCGGATCCAACACATCCACCAATAGGTTCAAGATATTTTACAGAAGTCCAATTCCAAGTACAAGCAACACCATGATCAACATCAGGTGCAACACAATTTTGAGGTGGGAGACAAAGTTTGGTTGCACTTGCAGAAAGAACACCTTACATGGCCCCACCAGAATCTTCGTCCACTCCACTATGGACCTTACACCATCAACAAGGTTGTGGGAGACAATGATTTTGATCTCAACATTCCCCCCTTCCTTGGCTTGCACCTAGTGTTCAATGTGGATCTTCTTCGTCCATATTTTCCACCATTATTAGACACCTCATAGATAGTAGAATAGTTGACACCAACATAGCTCAACCTTGACTGCATGGAACAAGAATCCACTGATCATATCGTGGACACACAGGTCAAGGCCACTATCCATCACAGGATCCAACTTTATTTGGTTGTCAAAGTAGAGCAGCTCCTGCACCAAGGCAAGTGGCTCACTCGGGGCCAAATTCAACGGAAATTTCCTCATCTGATGGGGAACTCAACACAATGGAGACCATTTATTCCTAAGGGGGAGGATTGATCTAGGTGGTGGAATGTGATGTTTGTCAACGTAACAAGGGAGAAATAGTCAAAGCTCATGCCACACTACAACCATTGTCGATTCCACCCACTATTTGGAGGGATATCTCTATGGATTTCATTGTTGGATGACCTAAATCGGGAAATAAGTCAGTCATCATGGTGGTAGTTTATCATCTTTCCAAGTATGCTCATTTATGTTCTCTTCAACACCCATTTATCACCTCCATTTTGTCTCAACTTTTCATGGATCATTTCTTCAAGATTCATGGCATGCCTCATTCTATTATTTTTTATTGAGATCCCACTTTCACTAGCAATTTTTGGCAAGAAATGTTCAGGATACAAGGCACCCAATTGCATCTTAGCACCGCCTATAATCCCCATACTAATGGTCAAATTGAAGTTTTCAAAAAGTGTTTGGAAACATATTTTAGTTGTTTTGCATCTGAAATACAAAATCAGTGGGCTCAATGGTTACCACTAGATGAATGGTGGTACAACACTTCTTACCATACAACTACTCACATGACTCCTTTTGAAGCAGTATATGGAAAAAATCCACCTTCATTTCTCTCATACATGTCTGGTGTCTTGAAGGTCTAGGCGGTTGACCAAAATCTTATAGTTCATGAGGCTATTCTCCATACCCTCAAAGAGAATTTGGTCATGGCTCAGAATCACATGAAGCAATAAGAAGATCAAGGTTGCTCTGAATGTCAATTTGCTGAAGGCGATCATGTGTTTCTTCAACTGTAGCCTTATAAGAATACTTCACTCAAGGATGAACATTGTTAGAAATTGGCACCCAAATTTTATGGTCCTTAAACATTTCTCATGCGTGTGGGATAGGTGGCATATCAGTTAGCTTTGCCCAGTCATTCTAAGATCCATCATGCTTTTCATGTCTCCTATTTAAAGAAAGTGATTGGAACTGGGTGTTGAACTCAAACCATCCTCCCTGAGTTTGATGAATAAAACACCATATGGTTGCAGCCACAAATAGTCTTGGACCAACATGAGCGTCATCTTTGCTAGCGCACCATCAAGGAAGTGTTAATACAGTGGAAATATAAAACTCCAACATATATGATCTGGATTATTTTTGACACAAAATGAGAGAGGAGATATAATAAATAAATGTACAAAGATATATCAGATATCCAATAATATAACATATATTTATCGAAAATACAACCGTAAACATAGAGATATAGTAATACACAATTTCTATTAATGAGGGAAATGTACAAGACTATAAAAATACAGAGTGAAGGACTCGCTAGAATGGTGGCATATTATCTCTGAGAAGAGATGTGACTGCTACTCACATTCGCAAGAAGGTGATTACAATGAGGTTCTAAAGGACATTTTAACATAAATACAATCCAAAACCCTAACCCCAGAAGATGACAAACCAACAGTTTTGTGGACCCTGTTTTGGGTAGTTTGGTGTATCAACTTCTCAAGGGCGTAACTTTGACATACGATCTCCATTTGGGGCACACGTTAGCTCATTGGAAACTTATCATCGAGGAGATTCATTTTGGGGGCTCAATTAAATCCTTTGGGTAGCATTGAGGTGCTCGATCCCAAAAAACCTTCATTTAGGCCCTCAAAATGGCCCCAAAAGTTTAGGAACTGAAAAAACTGCTAAAAATAGCAAATTTCCATAAGACTGTTTAGAGCCAGTTGGAATAGGTGGGCGGCCACCGATATTCACCTGGATCAATCCTGCCTCCTTAAGAAGTAATGGTCTCCATTGGGTTCAGTTCCCGAGGGAGAGGGAAAAGCGTTTGTTGAATCTACATCTTGATGAGTTGCTTTCCTTGCTAGAGAAGTTGCACTACTTAGGTTGTTGAAGGTTGTCATGAACCTGTGGCTGAAAGGGTTGAACCTTTTTAACCAGTCTATCTACATGAGTTGATTGTGTGCAGAAGGAATCCTTATTCTTTTTTTCAATCTTGCCGACTTTCTTATGCTGGATAAAAGGTTCTTGGACTGAGGCTACAGTGGTTGTGGTGTTCTTCTGTTCACCTTTTGGAAAGATTGTGAAGAAGATGAATTTTGTAGTATAAGATACTACCTTGTGGCACTATTTAGGTGGGACAATAGTTGGAACTACCTCTGGTATTCTATAGAGAAGAACCCCTAGAGTAACAATGACACTACGAGGTTGAGACTCATAAACAACATAACGTTTCCACCTATGTGGTTGGCCCAAAAGAACGTAACACATATCCAGCAAGGAAACATCACATACTACCTTATCCTTGAAGGGATGGATGTCGTATGACAATCGACACTGCTGGATGACACAAAGGTCTCATCCTTGGTGAAGCCACCTGATGTTATATGGTTGTGGGTGTGGTGTTGTCGACAATCACAACGGTTTGATGACCTCTGTTGAGATGAGGTTCTTCTGGCTTCTGCTATCAACAATAAAATGCAGCGGGGTCTCATTCACCCACATTTGTGAATGAAAAGGGAACTCCCCTGATATGCTAGTTCTTCTGGTTGAATTGCTACAGTCACAACAATAGTAGTGGGGTCTGCATCAATGATATGTCTTCTACCAATATTTTTTGAATCAGATTTTGAATCAAGGTTCGATTCCTTTTATTTTATCTCGACCACCAATGACTATTTTGAGAAACATTCATTGGTGTTGTGCCAGGGGATTTTGTGGAAATCGTACCATTTTCTAGTGTCCTTCTTCGTCTTTCTGTTACCCTTCTTTTCTTGTGGCTTGGAATGGTTTTCTGGAGGTTGTTTGTTAGGGTCGTCTTTATCAGGTTTTGGTTGTTGTGGATTTGCATACTTGAACTCCCGTTTGTTCTAGTGCCTAATTTTTTCTCAATTTTAACAACATATCGATAAGCAACACCCAGTGATGAGATGTCTAGAAAATCCATTTCAGTTTGGATGTATCCGTGTAGAGCCCCACGATATTTCATAACCAAATGTCACTCGGAGTCATTGATACCCAACTTGGTGTGCAAGGTATGGAAGGTATTGGTGAAATATGACATTGCTTGGCCCCTTTCTTACCGCAGTGTGGCCCATTTCATGTACTGGTCATCATAGTTGCCAACAAGGTAATATTGTTCCTTGAGCGCATCCACAAAAAAATCCCAAGTGGGCACAACCCCATATATTCCAGAATCCTCTGTTGAACTTTTCTCTCAGTAAGTTTCCCACCAATGTTTGACATGGGAGAGAGCCTTAAGGAGTGCGAAGGTGATCTTTTCTCTATCAAAGAAATTGTGAATAGAGAAGTAACCTTCTAGCAGATTTAACCATTTCTCTAAGGAATTCGCATCTATCCGTCCTTCAAAAATGAGAATATAAAAATTAACTTGTACCTTGAAAAGAGAGGTGCCTCCAAAGTGGTCACTTAAATATGCATCGATTGTTATCGGCGGGCATGAAGGATGTGGGAAAAATTCTCCATCATTTCGTCCCTCTGTCATGTGAGAACTTGCTCAAGCAACAAATTAATATAAGTGTCTGCTCTATCATTTTTATTTTCTTCCTCCATGGAGGTTTTATTGGGCATGCGAGAGAAATTTTCTTCAAGAGAGACAAGCTCGAGACCCAACTTGCTATACTCAAACCTCATTGGGGACATGCACTGAAGAAAAAGATCAAGAAGAGCATGCTCTAATACCACTAATCTATATTATTTTCGGCACAAAATGAGAGTGGATATATAATAACTAAATGTACATAGATATATTAGATATTTATCAGAGATATAACCATAAACACAGAGATACAGTAATACACAATTTCTATTAACGAGCGAAATGTACAAGACTGTAAAAAAATAGAGTGAAAGACTCGCTAGAATGGTGGAATCTTATCTCTGAGAAGAGATGTGACGGCTACTCACATTCACAAGAAGATGATTACAATGAGGCTCTAAAGGCCATTTTAACATAAAGAAAATCCAAAACCCTAACCCCAAAAGATGAAAACCAACAATTTTGTGGACCCCGTTTTGGGTAGTTTGGTGTATCAACTTCCTGGGGGCGTAACTTTGGCATACGATCTTCGTTTGGGGTGCACGATAGCTTGTTGTAAAGATACCATTGAGGAGATTCATTTTGGGGGCTCAATCAAAGCCTTCGACTATCATTGAGGTGATCGATCCCCAAAAAACCTTCATTTAGGCCCTCAAAATGGCCCCCGAAATTTAGGAACTGAAAAACTGCTAAAAATAGTAAATTTACAAAAGACTGTTTGGAGCTAGTTGGAATAGGTGGGTGGCCACCAATATCCACTTGGATCAAGATTCCACCTGGGATCCATCTACCATTCTGCAACAATTTCCTCATCTCAAGCCTTGAGGACAAGATTGTTTTTTAAGGGGGAGGGCATGTTAGGGACCTAACCTCCCTAACCCCTCACGTAGATAGAATAATATATTTTCCATGTAATAAAGGCCAATATTAATAAGACCTATTAATAAGTAAGAATAAGTCAAATGTAAGAATAACTAATAGAATCTCTTGCTTCTAGAAGATCTTCCTCTAGATTGTTCTTTTGGCAAATAGATTTAGTATAAATAGGAGTCGAGGGCATGATAAGTTTTTTCTTGGAGATTATCGTAATAGAGCTATGCTATGTTGGAGGTTTCCCCCTCGAAAATGAAATTGAACATTTCCATCATTAATATAAGTTCTCTTTATGGCATTATTATGGTAATATTCTAATATTGATATGGTTATATCATTGTTGTTTTTCCATTACTTGCTAAATATTTTTGTTCTGCATGCTATATTATATCTAGAATATTTTACTTGGCCATAACATCAAATACCTATTGATCCATGGGAATATACTAGAGCTTCAAAACTTCCTTCTAAACCATGTATCGTATGAAGTGATATTTGATCTTTCTATGCTTGGACCTATCATGAATAATGTATTCTCATAGAGTTTGATACAACGCTAATCATCACAGTAAATGACCATGGGATACAACTCTTGATCAAACAATCCTGCAAGTAACTTTCAAATCCATATGGCCTCACAAATAATCGTACTAGTTGCCATGTATTTTTCCTCTACTGAGATAAGTGCCACAAAAGCCTGCTTCTTTCTAAACTAGGATATCATCGTTGATCCCAAGCTAAAACAACACCCTGAGGTGCTCTTCTTTTCTGTTGTGCTACCTACTCAATATGAGTCTGTATACCCTTTCAAATTCACTTCACATCTCCAATATATTTCAAACCATACTCCAATGTTCCCCTCAAATATTTGAGAACATGTTTTTTTGCTACCTAATGCTCTTTCCTTGGCTCCACTATGAACTAACTAAAGGTGTTCACTATAAAACATATATTTGGCTTGGTGTTGACCAAATACATCAAAGAACCTATCATTTGTCTATACAATGTGGTATCCAACAAATATGAATATAAAGTTGTCACCTTCTTTATATTAGTGATCATGGGTGTGTCCATAGGTTTTCAATCCTGCATCCAAAACCTCTTTAGGATACGAACTGCATACTTACCTTGCCCAAGAAAAATTTCCCCTTGTATCTACCAAACCTTCAAACCTAAGAAGTAATGCATCATGTCAATGTCATTCATCTTGAACTTAACTCCCATGTCTACTTTGCACCCTACAATGAGCTTCTCTACAAATGTCAGAAACAAATCATCTACATACAATACCAAAACGAGTAGATCGATCTGAACAAATATGTAATATAAGTTCGAATCTACTTTTC
Organism: Picea engelmannii; assembly: GCA_009831015.1. Classification (NCBI taxonomy): domain Eukaryota; kingdom Viridiplantae; phylum Streptophyta; class Pinopsida; order Pinales; family Pinaceae; genus Picea; species Picea engelmannii. Next base: position 650,713 of record ML778519.1, read on the forward strand.
TTTTGGTGAAGCCCATACTTTGTAGGTATCCATCAATCCTATAATACCATGCTCTCGATGTCTAATTGAGTCCATACAAGGTTTCTTAAGCCTACACACATGGGATTCCTTCCCACTTACCTCAAATCCCTAAGTTTGTTCTATGTACACTTCTTCATCAATTATCCCATTAAGGAAAGTTGTATTCGCATCCATTTGATGTATCCTCCATCCCATAAATGGAACTAAGGACAAAAATTATCTAACATAAGTGTACTTGGAAATTGGAGAAAATGTGTCCTTGTATTCCACTCCCTCTCTCTAAGAGAACCTTCTTTCCACAAACCTCACTTTGAACTTCTCAATGCTACCATATACAACATGCTTGATCTTGTAGATCCACTTGGAACTCATAACTGACTTCCCCTTTAGTATTGGAACTATGTACCAAATATAATTCTTCATTATGGAGGTATGCTCCTCCACCATGGCATCCCACCATACTTGATGTTCTATATCCTTCTAAAAACTAGAAGGCTCAAAATCTAGAATGTTGTTAATCAATGCCATATAGTCTAGAAATTTATTCAAAGGTATGATCTCTCTGCATGTTCTCCTATGCATCCCTCAATATCTCACTAAACCATAAAGGTCTCTTGACATAAGTGGAAGGGGCACTTGTCTCCCCCTATTCACCTAAAGGCTATTGTACTACCGCCAACTCAACCTACAAAGATTCCTACTCCTCATCCTCAACCATTGAAGTAGGATCATGAGACTTCCTATATGAAAAATGTTTCTCAAACTTTACATCCAAGATTACAACTACCTTTTTATTCTTTGGAATATAAAACCCTACAAACAAAGCCTTCCCACAGGAGGGATCCAACTTAGTCCTCTTCTCTACTAGTACATGGATATAAACTGGAAAACCAAAGATGTAGAAATGACTTACCTCCGACTTCACACCAGTGAATTCCTCATCTGGTTTTTTTTCTCCAAGATCTTTTTAGGACACTAGTTCTAGATGTAGGCTATTGTGTTACATGTCTTTTCCCAAAGAAACATGGGCAAGTCCTATTCATGTATCATGGCCTTAGAAACCCCTATGGTGAATCGATTCTTCCACTCTACAACCCCATTTTTTTGTGGGTTCTACGGAACTGTCATCTCCCTCTTGATTTCATCCTCCTTGCAGAAACCCTTAAACTCCTTGGAGGTATAATCTCCCCCATTTTCTGATCTCAAGACATTGATCTTCTTCCCTATTTGGGTTTCAACTAGAACTTTGAACCCATGAAAGCTACTAAATACCTCATCCTTGGTTTTTAAGAAGTAGATCCAAGTATTGCAAGAGATATCATCAATAAAGGAAACATAATACATGTTTCCTATCATTGACACTACTGACATTGGTCCACAAACATTTGTATGTACTAGGTCTAGTGATCTGAAAAATCCTTAGATGCTTAAACATAATAACATCTACTTGATCTTCGAAATAAAAATGATCGTTTGATTGTTTTCAATTTATAAGTGAAATACTTATCTATCCAAATACACTTTAATTATAAACAACTTTCAAATGATTGAGCGGAAATAGAACAACAATATTAAAATCACATACACAAGTTTGATAAAGGAGTTCACCCAATTTGGGCTACGTCTATGTATCTGCTTCCAATAGAGACCTCTTTATTAATGCTCGAATTCTTGTGTTTTACAATGACCTTTTTCTGCATCACTCAAACTTAGAAACAAAATATGCCATCAAATTCCTTGCAAAATTTCAATAAAAATAAGTATAAAGTTCATAAAATTCCATGCTATAATCTCGTGGCATGCATTACGGTGTAGTCTCTAAGTCTAATTACCCATGGGAATGAACTTTGAGACATTGTACTACATCTATATGTCATTTTTCCTTAGTATATTCGCCATTAAATAGGGCGTGAGACCCTTAACCTCCCTCTGGATTCCATGGCTTACCTTAAATATTTACTTGGTTTTTTTATAACAAAATCTGCACCTTTGGTGTGTTGGTTAGGTTGTTCTCATGTGATATAGTGGGTCATAGGGTTGAACCCCGCTGACCACACTATATATAGTGTTTTTTGTTACAACCATATGGCATAAAGTTATAACCATATATTAATATATGACGACATAGAGTTTACAACCTCCGTGAAATATGGGCATTGGTTATATTACATAGCATGTGACCAATTAAAATGGGTGGAGGGATAGGCCCTTGACCCTTTCCTTCGCCAATTATGCATCTTTACAACTTTGAATAAATGCGTTCCCATATATAGTTAAGAACCAACTGTATAGTAGAATGGTTAGACCGTTGGATTGTTTAGCAGGAGACCTGGGTTCGATTCTTCGGGCTCCAACTAATTTTAGTTAACCTTACCCATTAATGACCAATGGGAGGCTACCATGTGGAAACCTCTCATTGTTATATCCTTTCTATGTGTCGACAAATGATTGGTCCACTTGTATGACCATGTCATTGTATGATATGCCTTGTCACCTGCCCAATTAGCGTATGGTGTGCCACGTGGCATCTTAAGGTGTTTCCATGTCAGCACTGTATGACCTATACAATCGTTCCACGTGTCACCCTTTCAGTGGTGACATGTGTCACCTTGATCATGCTGACTTTTTCCTTTTTTCCCTAGTTTGACCCGAAATTTCCCGAAATTTTACCATCCATAACTTTTTCATACAAACTCCATTTGAGGCGATTTTTATGTCATTGGAAATATATCATTGAGCTCTATGCATTGATGGAATTTTCAATAGCATTCAAGACAATTGAATTTTAAGAATTTATGAATCCTTTTGGACCTCTATGAGATTTCTATATCCTCCTGGACCTCTGTGAGCATTCCATATCCTCCTGGATCATTCCTCTCCATTGGAAGCCTTTTGGACCACCACATTTTTTTCATCACTCAACAAATAAGTGTGGGTAAATTTCCCTCACCCTTCCGATCTCTATGCACTTTTATTTTCTTGGTGTCACTCCTTTAAGACAAACTCAAAGATATTCCAGATCACCTTACTGTGAAGTCCTAATTCTTCTGTCGAGAACATTATCTTCTTGTACCTCATGTAAATACTCTGGATAAAAATAATCAACTGTTGGAACCTGAATACTTCCATTTTCATCCATAATCATAGGAGGCTTATAAAGTTTTGAATTATCAATATTTACCATTTAATACATTTACATGTAGGATGGTAGATCTAAACGAAAGGCATTAGTACCAATCTTCTCCAAGATATTGAATGGACCATATCAGATTGGTATTATCTTTTTACCTTCACCCTTCATTCTATATTTGTTGATATGTAACCATAATTGATCACCGTCTTCGAATTGATGATAAACCCAATGTTTGTCATGCCTCACCTTATATTTTTCTTGGATTTTCTCCAACTGTTCATGTACTGCTTGATGTACTTGTTGAATATTCTAAATGAACCTTTTATCTTTATCTGTATCATCTTGTCCATCTTCTTTACTTGCTTTTCCAAAATCAAATTCTATAGGTGATTTAGGAAAATATCCCAAACATAATTCAAAAGGAGTTTTCTGAGTAGAAGAATGCATGGCATGATTATAGGCATATTGTACATAAGAAAACTGCTCATCCCATAACTTAGGATGTTTACTACAGTATCCTCATAGTAGATATACTACTTTTCTATTTACCACCTCTACCTATCCATCTGTCTGCAAATGAAAAGTTTTTCTCTTCTATATCTTAGTCTCCATCATCTCCCATAAATGAGACCAACAATTTCCCAAAAATCGAGAATCTTGATATGATATAATAGATGTGGGAAGCCTGAAATGAACCCAAAAATTTGCAAAGAACATATGTTATGTCTATTCAACTATGAGATGTTTCTTGCATGGCATAAAAATACACATCTTAATGATCCTATCCACAATGACATATAGATAATCATGACCTTCCCTAGACATCCAAAAACCCCCTACAAAATCCATGGATATACTTTCCCATGGCTAAGAAGGTACTAGAAGTGGTGTATATAACCCGAAATTTCTGTCATTAGGTTTTCTTGTGGCACACATAACACACCCTTTTATATACTTGGAAACTGCCTCATTCATTCGAGGCCAATATCTCTGCAACTTTGCTACTATCTTACCAACCCCAAATGAGTAGAAATGGGATATGTATGAGCTTCTCTAAGTACATTTATTCTTCCATATCTAGGTATAATTTTTTCCAAGATGATATAACAAATTATCATGCATATAATAATCTAATTGCTTATTTCCCTGAGTTAATTCTTCATACACATCTTTAAAATCATCATCCTTAGCATATGTTTCACTATAACTTTCATGAGCTAAAGGATTATACCTTAGTATTGTAGATGCATTGATCATTGGTCTTGATAACATGTCTACAACCTTGTTATGAATACCTTTCTTATATTTGATTACCAAATGAAATTGTTGTAAGAAACCCATCCACCTAAAATGTCTTGACTATTGTATCTTGATATGTGATTGCAAATACTGTAATGGTTGATGATTTGTATGAATTATTTTCTTCTTCCCCGTTAAGTAACGCTTCCATTCCTTCACACTTTGTACCAACACATACAATTCCTTATCATATGTTGAATAGTTAATTACTGCTTGCGTGAAAGTTTCAAAATGATAACATATAGGTTTACCATGTTGCATCAAGACTGCTCCCATGGCATATTCTCTTGCATTGGTTTGAATCTCAAATGGATGTTGTATATTTGGCAGAGCCAAAACTGGTGCGGCTCTTATCTTTTACTTTAATATCTCCAAGGATTTATGTTGCTTGCCTCCCCATTGAAAGACTTGTTTTACACTTGTTAATTCATGCAAAGGAGCTGCTATGAAAGAGAAATTAGCAATGCATTTCCTCCAGTATTGTACTTCTCCTAAGAAGCTCCTGACTTTTGTGGAAGTAGTTGGCTTGGGCCAATTCACAATAACTTCTACTTTTGTAGTATTTATCTTTAGCTAACCATTCCCAACAATGAAACCCAAATATACCAGATAAGCTTTTTCAAATTCACATTTAGACAACTTAATATACAACTTCTCCTTCTTTAAGAGTTCAAAGATTGTCTTGACATGATTTATATGATCTTCCCATATTCGAATAAAGATCAATATATCATCTAAGTAGATGATGAAAAAATCATCGATGTAGTGCATGAACACATCATTCATTACCCTCATAAATGTCCCAGCTGCATTGCATAAACCAAATGGCATAACTAACCATTCAAATAACCCATTCTTTTTCTTTAAAGTACTGTTGACGGGCGAAATTGTCCGTCCGTCAATTGAGAGAGTGGAACTGGTCCGGGGTTGTCTAATAACCCAAGCCGTTTGGAATGAACCACCCTGACGGGTTTAACGGCTCCGTTGGCCGCTCTAAAGTCCTAGGGAAACCAAAGAGAAAACTAATCTAAACTAACTAATCTAACTAAAACAAATAAAACTAGCTAAAACTAACTAAAACTAATAAAACAAACTAAAACTAAATAAAAGAAACTAAACTAACTAAAACTAATCTAATACACTAATCTAATTAAAACAAACTACTAAATGAAACTAAAACTAAATACAAATTATACTAACTATTCTACTAATTACTATTACACTAACTCTACTAATTAATCGTCTAGTTATCAATTATAATACAACATTATTCACAAATATACAATACATACAATTGGAAGATTTACATAAAACCTGTAAAACTCATATGTTTTCTGTCCTAAGACAGTCAGAGATCTTTTTGATTTTTTATATATTATGAATAAGAAATAAAACTACTGAAATTAAACGATCTAATATACTAATTCCAACTTAAACTAATATCTGAACTAAACTACTAATCAAAACAACAAACAAAGACTAACAGACTTGGAAACGCTCCTAGTTCATCCTGCGTATGATGACTTCGAAGCTGGTCGGAGGAAGGAAACTTGCACCGGTTGGTCCAAAAGCTTTTCGTGAACGATTAGCTGTGCTGCTCTTTGAGTTATTTATAGGACAAACAAGACATAAAAATTCATAACAACTATATGATTACAAATTTCTTCAATAAGGGAAACCTGTTATGCAAAAACTTATATTTGATAATTCAAATCATGAAGAAGATAAACCTGTCATTCACGAACTGAATTAGACAATTGTTATGTCTTTTATACAATTGGAAGAAACCAGATATGGATTACAGTGATTAAAATTATATCATTTGCACATGATCAAGATAGCTAAAGTAGTCATAAACCATATACAAATTGATATACACAACATGAAACAAAATGTTGATATAATGAGAAGCTAAAGCTGTGACAAAACACCAAATTCTACTTCAATTTGTATTAAAACTCCATATCCTTGTTCTCCCACGAATGAGGATGAGCATTATTACAAAAATCATAAGTATATATAAGTCTCTCCACAAGGTAAAACCTCCCTATGGATAATATCAAAATGTTTTACATAATCTGGGAAATATCCCAAAATCAACTAAACTAGGAAATCAAAATGCAAGAGAAATATTTGAAATATCCCCTAACTGCTCATAAACTCAACTGCAATTTCGAATTTACCAGTGAGGTTGCTCGAGCTATGCCAATTTTGAATTGACGACCGCTGTAGCCGACTCCACATTCTTAAACAAAATCGAACCTGTTGTTCGCTGTTTTTTATCAGTGGATGGCATCTTTGCCTTTTGATTGGTGAGCCTTGCAACTTGATCCTCCAAAGCATGAATTCTGGACTGTAGCATTGGCACATCAAGGTAATACCTTTCTAACCATGAGCCACACTGATCACATGGTGGAGCAGCTGGTTCAGATAGAGCAAGAGGGGGTTTCGACGAGTCACCAGGGGTTTCACAAGGCATTTTGATGCCTGGATAATTAGGGTCATTTTGCAAGCAAGGTGGCAGGTTTTTCACAAAATCGTATGTGAGTTTATCACACAGACCTTCTGAATAGGGATACTCACTTTCCAGGTAACGTTCCACCTCTGAGTCAGAATCTTCACTCACCATAATAGGGTCAGGGTCGACAGGAACTTTCGGTTTGTTTCTTGCCATGCGAGAGATTAACCGGGTGTTATTTTTGCCTTTAGAATTCGCAGTAGGTTTGGCTTTAGGCCTTTTAGCCATGGGTTTAACAACTTCGACATGTTTGGTTACAGAACTGGGTAGGTCAATAGGTGAGTCGGGTAGGGGTGTAGGTAACAGAGCACTGTAAGGCACAGGGGGTACCGACTTGCTCTCGCTCACCACAGGTTTATCAACCTGTGGTGGGTTTGAATCATCAAAATTATTGCGTTTAAGAAAATCATTCCAACAGTCTCAGCGTAACCCCAAATGACAAACCACAAGCATTTTAATTAACCCAAAATGAAATAGGCTGTTATCGGCCTGGTTCCGTTTGTATCTTTTAGACATTTTAAACAGACTCCTATGCAAGTAGTAAGGCATATTAAGCTCATAGCCCATGAAAACCATAAGTAGCCGAAGGTGGTACAAGAAAACAAAACCATACCGGCCCTCGCAGGTGATGAACTGCTTGGTTATCATCAGCAAGTCGTGCCAACATTGCTTGAGCATATTCACGGGCAAACCTTTGTCACAGGAGCTCACCCTTCGTGACTGGAAGAGCAATGTCCACGGGACATCTTCCACTTTGCAATTTTTTTTGACCATTTCTGTCTGACAGCAGGCAGATCGGTAGCTAAACTGAGAAATTGCTCATCAATTTCCAATTTGACATCCCCAACCTTGGCTCGACAGCCATCAAAGGTTAATGCAAATTGCCGAGTCACGCTAGGGTTATAGCCATCAAATTTTCGTATGAACGGGAGCCATCTGAATTCCTCAAGGTCACTGTAAGCACCGTCGAACATCAACAATGCCTGGCTACCATTGGGTTCAGCCCTTACGACCGGAGCCATGGTCCGGGCGCATGGTAGGGTTCGGATTAAACACACAGGAGCAAAATCATTTGGGCTAACAGCTGAGAATGATGAAAGGGGAGCAAATTAATGTACGTGTGCGAGGGTGGTGGGATTATCCACCGCCATGCATAGCAGTAATGACAAGGTACAACACTGTTCAATCAATCATGACATCGTTCAAACCATAATATTCGGCCAACCCAAGGATTAAACTGTGGATGACATACCGATGCGTCAATCTATTGCTTGAAACCATGAATGTTCAACGTTAAATCAAACCCAAAGTTAAACATGCGCCAAGTAATAATTCAAACCATTAAATTAAAACCCAAATGTTTAACCAATGCGCCATTGCATAACTTCAAACTATTGCCATTCAATATGAAATCAGACTCATATGTTACCCATGCGCTTGTTGCATAATGTGTAATCAAAGTTTTTAAAACAATGTGACAAGAGATTTCATAAAATCGATAAGCCAAGAGCTTATAATAGTAAGGATCACATCATATAAAAACCAAAATCAACCATGACCCCTATATAATCAAGTATAATTCATAAATTTACATGCTCAATGCCTTATCAATTAAATAAAAATCAAGTTGTGCAATCAAAGTAAGAGTAGGCAAATGGACATAGTTTGAAAAATCATTCCAGCCACTTAATAACAAACCAAAGGTAAGTGCCTTTCAGAATATCAATGAGAAGATCATGACAGTCCAAACAACGATGGAGGAGTTTTCATGCTTTCAGTCGTGAAAACTAAATTGAAACCAATTTGCAAATGTCGCATGAAATGAAAATATCGTCTATTTGCAAAATGCGATGGAAATTTGAAGTTCAGAAGACATAGGTGTAGGCAGCTTTTAGGGCAATTGAAAAAATTGAATTGGCTGCCAACAAGTAGTTTTCCATATGTCTCCTTCTACAATTATGATATGATGGTAACCAGTTCTCAAGTCCAACTTAGTGAAATAAACAACATTCTTTAATTGATCCAATAAGTCATCAATTATGGGAAGAGGATGACGGTTCTTTACCGTAATCTTGTTCAAGACTCAAAATTAAATGCACATCCTCCACATGCCATATTTATTTGGAAATAATACAATAGGAGAACCACATAGAGAGGAGCTTGGTCTTATGACTCCTTTATCGATTAATTCATGAAATTTCTTCTTAATTTTTTCATTCTTGATTACACATGACCTGTACATTCCAATGTTAGGAAGAGGAGAATCCTACTACAAATAGATTTCATGTTCAACCTCCTTCTTAGCAGGCAAACCTGTAGGTTCCTGAAATAACTCATCATAGTTAGATATGATTTTAACCAATTCTTGTTTATGATCTGGATCACAACCTGATAAAGAATCTATTACATATTCTTCTTTTTGTTTCACTATCACGAGAACAAAAGTTTTACTTGCATTCACGAGTCTCTTCATTTTCCCTGTGCTCACTAAAGAAACATTAGTTTTGATATGATGAGCTTTGACAATAAATTCAGTCTCGTCCTTGAAAATATGATATTTGTTCTCTTCGCAATATAATATGGATTTCCTGTCAAATAGATATGGACTACCCAAGACAACGTCACAAATGTCAAGAGGCACAAAATCTAGCTCAACCTCATCAAAGAAATTAGTTGTAATTGCAAATATGATCTTACACTGTTTTGTCAGTTGCAACTTAGCATCTTCACACACCCAACCTAATGGATATGGATTTTTATGAGGCATTGTATTTAAACCAATCTTCTTAACAATTGTTTCAACTATTAAATTAACTTGAGATCCACTGTCAAATAAAGTATATACCTTTGTATGTTTGACTATAACCCTGACCTGGAAAAGTTCACTTCTCTTATTTTGATCAGTAACACTTTCCAATTTGGAAGATTTAGTTGAAGAATTAGAATTGATAGTAGATATAACTTTTCTTCCCATTCCCATGATATTATATTCATCCCCATAATTTGATCCTAGATCCTGTCGAGTTGATGCAACAATCCTCTGCTTCCCTTTATTCTTGAACTTCTTCGATCGTAATTCTGGATGCAACTTCCAATATTGTGCTTCCTCATGCCCCTTTCTTTTATAGTGGGAACATGTAGGTATTTCTTCATCTTTCTTTACTGTAGCTGACTTCTTTCTCTTCCATTTTCCTTTCAATTTATTCTCGAACTTGTATTTCTTCTTTTCTTCAACCACATACTTCCCCTTACTGGCCTCTAGATGAGTAGCTTGTACCGATACTTTATCAATGTTAGAAGGGTTAAACATTAAAATAGTGTGTCGAAGATATGAGTGCATGCCACCAATATACTTTAGAAGAGTTTCGTGAGTATACAATGGAATTCCTAAGGATAATTCCTTCTTTATGAATTCTTGTGTATATGCTTGAATATTATGTCCTTTACCCTGCCTTAGATGTTTCCATTCTACAATTTCCTTTTTTGTATAAGCTAGTGGATATAATTGTTTTTTAATGGCCTTAGTAAATTTATCCCATGAAGAGATCAATTTACCCTTTTGAAGAAGATCAACTTGTGTCTTAATCCCCCACCATATCAAGGTTGTGCCACCTATTCGAAGATAATCTAATTGTGTCTTTGCAGTGTCATCCATGACCTTTTGAACTCTACAATATGCCTCTATTTGCTTGATCCAGTTATTCAATTTCTTAGCATTCAATTCTCCATCATAGGTCGACAATTCAAACTTGACATACAACTTTAATAAATGAAGATTATGATCGGACTTCTTAGAGTTCTTATTTTTATGTGAAGAATGTTTACTTCCCTCAGAAGAAGACGATGATGAGGATGATGGTGAGGAGGGTTATGAAGGACCATTTTCATTACCTCCTCCTTCCTCTTCGACTGGTTCAAATTTCTTTGATGCACCTTCCTCCTTGGCCTTTTCTCGACCCTCGTACATTTCCGTCATCATGTCTTTCATTAAATTAAGAACCTCGAAGAAATCATCTTCGGAGTTGTAAGGACCCAATTTTCTCGGCGAAGTCATTTCTCTCCAACGAGTAAAACTTCTTGACCAATCTCTGGATTATAATTAGCAAGTTTTCCTTGTCGCTTGGATTTGGACCTTGTAAGCATTCACTTGCAAACACTTGTCAAACCTAGATCTGATACCAACTTGATACGAAAAATACTTAGATGCTTATTAATCTTTAAAACATAATAACATCTACTTTATCTTTGAAATAAAAATGATCATTTGGCAGTTATGAATTTATATGTGAAATACTTATCTATCCAAATACACTTTAATGATAAACAACTTGCAAATAACTGAGTGGAAATAGAACAACAATATAAAAATCACATACACAAGTTTAATAATGGAGTTCACTCAATTTGGGCTATGTCTCCAGGTCCGCTTCCAATAGAGACCTATTTATTAATGCTCAAATGCTTGTGTTTTACAATGACCTTTTTCTGCATTGCTCAAACTCAAAAACATAGTATGACATCGAATTCCTTGCAAAATCTCCATAAAAATAAGTATAAAGTTCATAAATTTCTATGTTGGAACCTTGTGGCATGCATTATGGTGTAGCCTCTACGTCTAATTACCCTCAGGCATGAACTTTGAGACACCATAATGCATGTCCTTTTTCCTTGGTCTACGTGCAATTAAATAGGGCATGGGCCCCTTAACCTCCCTCTGGATTCCATGACTTACCTTAAATATTTACTTGGAGATTTTTTATAAAAATATCCACACCTTTGGTGCGTTGGTTTGGTTGTTGGCATGTGATATAGTGGGTCGTGGGGTCGAACCGCCAACCACACTATATATAGTGTTTTTTGTTACAACTATATGGCATAAAGTTATAACCATATATTAATATATGGTTTCATATAGTTTATGACCTCCACAGAATATGGGTGTTGGTTATATTACATAGCATGTGACCAACTACAATGGGTGGAGGGATAGGCCCTCGACTCTTTCCTCCGCCAATTATGCATCGTTACAACTTTAAATAAATGTGCGCCCATATATAGTTAAGAATCAACTGTATGGTAGAATGGTTAGACCATTCATTTGTTTTCCGGGAGACTCAGGTTCGATCCTTCGGGACCCAAATAATTTTAATTATCCTTAGCCATTAATGACCAATGGAATTCTACCACGTGGCAGCCTCTCATTGGTCTATCCTTTCCACATGTCGACAAATGATTGGTCCACTTGTATGGCCATGTCACTATATGATATGCCTTGTCACCTGCCCAATCAACGTACAATGTGCCATATGGAATCTTAGGGTATTGCCACATCATCACCATATGACCTATATGATTGTGAAATTTTCACCCTTTCAGTGGTGACACGTGTCACCTTAACCCTATTGACTTTTTCCTTTTTCCCTAGTTTGACTCAAACTTTGACCATCCATAACTTTTTCATGCGAACTCTGTTTGAGGAGATTTTTGCACCGTTGGAAAGATATCGCTGAGATCTACGCATTGGTGGATTTTCAAGAGAATTTTGGATGATTCAATTTTTAGCATTTCTGAATCCTTTTGGACCTCTATGAGCATTCCAGATCATCTTGGACCTTTGTGAGCATTCCAGATCCTCTTGGATCATCTAGAATACCCTTATATATATACTCATTTCTTGGGAAAGTGTCCTTGGAATGATTTCCAAGTGTGCACCCTTTGCATACACCATGATGCTCAATATAAATTATGGAAGACTTGTGTCTATCTCCCTCAGAATAAACAATGCCATGTGATGCAAGTGCCCCATCCTCTTGTGCCGCAACTCACACAAGCTATCATTTTTATGCACAAAGGCTCAAACATGTTCACCCTAAAACTTGTACAAATTACTTTCTCTAACCCTTATTACCTGAGATATATATGGGATATATTCTTTTAGTTTGATGAGGACTTTTTGGTTCTTGAACTCCACCACAAAGCCCTTATCTTCCATAATTGAAACTGAAAGAAAATTCTTCCTTAGACCTGGTACAAATAAGATATCATCAGAATATGAATAATTACCTTACTCGAGTTGGAAGGGAATAGTATCAACTCCTACTACTGGGTACTTGGCATCATCACCAAGATCAACTTGTACTCTTGAGTCCTACTTCTTCAGACTAGAAAACAATTATCAGGCTAATGCTAGATGTTGAGATGCCAAACTGTCCACATACCATGCATTTATTGGAATCGTGTTGGTAGAAATGATAGATACCAATGAGAAAACCTTCTCAAACGTGACAAAATAATCATTCATTTGAGATCCTATAAAGGCTACTAATTTATTTTTTTGTTTCTTCCCTTTACCCTTCTTCTTATCTGGACACTATGATGCATAATGACCCTGCCTATGACAACTAAAGCACTTGATTTTACTAAAGTCCTTATTTCTTGGCTATGAGGTTCACTCCTCATTCTTTCCCTTACCCTTGTTGGTTCCTTTACCTCTTTCCTTATTTGATTGACAAAATAGATCTAGGTTCTCTTCACCATCCTTCTTACTGGCATTTGATTCCATCCAAGTCTTCTCCTAGATACAATCGTCTCAAATACTCTAAGAGTTAGGAATTTTTTCTCGACCGCAAATGCCTTTGATAAATAGTTTCCATGAAGCTTGGAATCCATTTAGTGCCATTTTCACTAACTTTACATCTTCAAACTTCTCGCAAGTACTACAAGTTTATCACAAATCTATGTGATCTTCATAAAACAACTGGTGTATGTGTCTAATATGATCATCACTATGGATATGAGTTTGTTCCGCAATATTATCTTCATGTTTATGTTTTAACTCTGGTAGATATTAACCAGGGCATCAAACATCTCCTTTTTTTTCATATTCTCTAATACATAAGGGATCAGATGATCCTTTATGGAATCCAAGATCATTTGCTTGGCCTTCACTTCCCTCTTGTTGTGAGCTATCAATTTCCATATATTTGTAGGACGAGTATCAATGTTCTTAACAATATCCCATATATCATTCTCTTCTAGTAACAGTGTAACCCTCACCTTATAATATGTAAGCTGTCGTGCATATTCCAATGGAACAGTTTGTCACAACAAATCTAATAAAATACTAAAAATCTTTACTATTAAGGTTATTTTTCCTTTATATCTCCAGAATATTTAGTTACTAATTTTCTTCTTGTGCATGAAATAGATAAAATGTAGAAACTAGAGAATATTAAAATAAAATCACACCATCCACAAATAAACATAATATATGAGCTGGGAAACCCAATACAAGAGAAAAACCAGTTAGAAGGTGAGGTTTCTCTGCTCTATTTTCTATGGTATAGAAATGATGTAAGTACAAAGAACGGGGACCTCTATATGTTGTTTCCTTTGACTTGTGGCCTGTATGACTACTACAAAATCTCTCCTCCTCTTTTATGCTCACAGAATACCACTCTTATATGTTTTTATCAACTATGGAACAAGATACAATGCAAAATAATGGAACCCCTTCTCCTCCTAGTGGCCCAGTATTTAACATAGCCTGATAGGCATCTAGGGGTGGGGTTTTGACTTCCTCAACCTTAAATTGTGATAAGGTTTTGGACCTTCTAGAATGTTCTTATAAAATACACTACATGGCTAGCCCCACATGTCTAATTAATGGAGGCTGATGCAGCATTCACTCACACCATGGTGATCAATATGGTAGGTCAACTTCAGGGAGGCATAACTTTCTCATACAAACTTCAATTGAAAAATGGTTTTCACCGTTGGAAAGGTATCAATGTGTAGAATATAGAATATTGCACTATAGTAAGGTTTGAAAAAAAAATGTCTCTTGATGCCTCAAAATGGCTCTGGACGATTTCAGATGGTTTTTTGGACCCAAATTTCCAAATTTGGACCAGCCACCAAAATGGTCCTCCATGCCAATTCCTCCAAATTTTCCACCCAGAAAGTACTAAGATAGATGAAAAATAATATAATGATCCAATATGGATCATACCTCCCCATTTAGGGAGGATTTTGTTCCAAAAAATATTTACTGAATGAGGTGAGGAAAGTTTTTCTCTACCTTCTCCCTGAAGTTCCACTTTGCTTTGCCTAGAATTTGTCCTTTCAACCCAATCTGCCAAAGGTCATGCTACCCATGTCTTGTATTTCTAGACCACTTCTAAAAAACTATGTCCTCTACAAACTCTTCCTAAGCATCTAGCGATAATTACTCTATGGAAGGTAGGACCTTCTTCTCCTCTTGATCCAACATGGAAGGCTCATAGAGTTTGAGATTATCCACATTCACTACTGAGTAAATGCACATGTATGGTGGTAGATTGAGTCTATTGGATTTATCTTCCACCTTTTTCGATACCTCAAAAGGACCATACCGTAAAGCCTTGATATTCATATGAGGACCCTGTAGCCTTTCCTTATTCACTTATATCCATACTCTTTCTCCCACTTTAAATTTTCTCTCTATTCTATGTTGGTGATGCCCAACCTTGTACTTTTCCCGTGACTTATTCAATGTCTCTTGTAATTGCAAATGAATCATCCTGATCTTCTCAACATTTTTTTCTTCTTTTGATGCATCTCCTATGAGGTCCTCCCTTACTCCTTTTTTTTTCCATATACAACAACTAAGGGTGAATATTGTAGACCTCTTCAACTTAGTGTCCATATTCTCCCACAATGTATTCCAAAATGCATTAAGAAATTTGGTATCCCTATCTGAGATGATGCTCCTTGGTATCCAAAAGTGCACCCAAAATTGTTTAAAGAACAAGTTTGTCGTTTTCTATCTCTTGATGGTGTTTTTACAAGGCATGAGAATGAACATATTTTTGAACCTATCAACCACCACAAATAAATAGTCATTTCCCTTCCATGTGGTTGGTAAACCTACCACAAAATCCATGGAAATTCTTTCCCAAGGTCGAGTGGGTATAGGTAAGGGATGGTAGAAACCTTGTTTCCTATTATTGGGCTTGATGTTAAAATAAAGTAAACATCCTCTAATATGCATTTCTACATATTCTTTCATTCTGGGCCAGTACATATACCTTTGTAAATTGGTGACTGTCTTCCCAACACCAAAATTCCTTGCAACCTTAGAGGTGTGAGACTCTCTGATAAGATACAGTCATTCACCTTTAGGGACACTGAGTTTGTCAATACTGTAGAGTAAACCATTCTAAAAATGATAGTTATCGTTTCCATCACCTTCTTATATATGAATTTGGCCTTGTAGCTACTGAAACAGCTCCTTGAAGTCCTCATCTTCTGTGTATGCCTCTGTGTATGCATCATGGGTAAAATCCTCCATGTGCATCGTAGTTCCTAAGGATGTAATATTGGATGTGGGTGGTCGTGAAAGAATGTCTTCCAACTTATTTTTGCTACCCTTATTATACTTTATGACCAAATGAAATTGTTGTAAAACCCCATCCACTTGTAATTCTTGGTTTGTTGTAGCTTACTTTGGATCTGCAAATACTATAGTGGTCGGTGATCTGTGTGGATGATGGTCTCCTTTCCCATCAAATAGTGCTTCCATTTCTTGACAAATTGAACCAGGGCATAGAGTTCCTTGTCATAGGTAGGGTATTTGAGAAATTCGCCATGAAATATTCTAGAATGGTAACATATTAGCCTTCCCCCTTGCATCAAAATGGATACCATGGAATACCCACTTGCATCTGTCTCCACTTAGAAGGTATTATGCAAGTTTGGTAGCACGAGCATTGGTGCTTGACTAATATTTATTTTCATTTTATCACAGGCCTTCTGCTAATTATTCCCCCATTGAAAACTCTTACCATTGGTTGTCATGGCATGGAGTGGTACAACTTCCACTGAAAATGAATCTATGAAATTTCGCAAGTATTATGGTTCCCCCAAAAAACTCCCAACTTCAGTGAAATTTATAGGAATTGGCCATTTCATGATGGCCTCCATATTTTTCGGATCTATCTTGAGCTCCCCTCCACCAATCACATACCCCAAATACACCAAATACTACTAAGAAAAATCACATTTCTTGAGATTGGCTAGCAGCCGATGATTTTTCATAGTCTCTAACACCTGCATAAGATGTGAGATGTGATAGACCTCCCAAGTAGCACTATAAACCAATATATAATCCAAACAAACAATAGAAAATGAATATATACAAGGGCATAAAACATCATTCATTAGTATCATAAAGGTAGATGGTGTGTTGCATAAACCAAATGGCATAACCAACCACTCATAGAAACCTTTCCTTGTCTTGAAGGCAGTCTTCCAGGTATCTTCTTCTTTGATTCGTACTTGGTGATATCTTGATTTCCAATACATATTAGTGAAGTACTTGGCATGCTAAAGCTAGTCCAACATATCATCGATCCTTGGAAGGGGGTATCGATTATTCAGTGTAATATTGTTCAATTCCTTCTAATCGATACACATTATCCATGTCCCATCCTTCTTGGGAACAATTATGATGGGTGACCCACAAGGTGAGGTACTTGGTTGAATCACAATCTTCTCCAACAATTGTTGCAAATACTTCTTCACTTCATTTTATTCCAGAACATAATATCTATACAACCCAATATTCGACAATGGGGAGTCTAGAAATAACTATATTTTGTGCTCCACATCCATCTTGGGTGGTATCCCCTTAGGCTCCTTGAAAAATCCATTTTATTCCTATAGAAAATCCTCCAACTATTGTTTATACTCTTTAGTACACCCCTCTAGGGATGCCTTCAATCTCATTGACTCATCATCAGTCTGTTTTTCTCTTAATAAAAGAAAAACATATTTCTTACTAGAACTAATAAACTTCTTAGCTTGGTTGACACTTACCAATGAGATCTTTTACTTGCCTTTATGTGTATTAATGATGTAGAACTTCCCATCCTTGATCATTCGGTACTGGTTGGATCCCCGCATGAAGATTTCTTCCCTCATATACATGTAGGGGCTTCCAAAAACTACTCCACATACATCAAGGGGTACTATGTATGATTCCACTTCATCAATATAATAAGCACTTATAGAAAATTTAATCTTACACTGCTTCTTTACCTTTATGTCTGCATCCTTGTTTACCCAACCCAATGGATAGGGGATAGGATGATCATGAACCTCTAATCCAATCTTGTTGACCATATCCATTGCTATGAGATTATCC
>ML778519.1:707765-781202 GCA_009831015.1 Picea engelmannii
TAGGTTCTAAATATAAAGAAGCAATTCGTACCTTTTGTGTATGTGGCACATTATGGAGATCAAAGAATTGCTCCATCTGAAGTATCCATGTGATTGGGTCCTTGCCATCAAACTTCCTCATATCAATCTTAGGAACCTGGTTGTTCTTCAAACCAAAGTTGGAGTTTTTCCATCCTTGATTCACCTTCCTTGTGTCCTCATCATGAATTTCATGGGATGCATTTTCACTTTCGTGTGTCTTCTCTGTTACGAAATTTTTCAATACTTCCATGATCTCCCCTTTTAAGCCATCCATCTTAGTATCCAACTTAGCTTCTATTGAATCCATCAACTTAGATTCCATTGAATCCATCTTATTTTGTAGTTCATTTATGTCCCTACGCATTTCTTCACCTTCATCAAGAGTCCAATTAGGATTTTTTGGAGGCTTATTTGGTGTAGAAGGTCCCTTTTTCGGTGGCATGTTGGCCAAGTATCACTTTTGAATCTTGATTTTGAGGCGGTTCTGCTAGACAATATTTATTCTGTTCTATCTCCCAATTTTTGGCCCTTTTGGGTATGAAACTTTCTTTTAGGTAGTTCTCTGATATTTCTTCTTTGCAATGCCACAGGTATGAACAAAATTGGATGTGCCAAGTGGAATTTACTGTAACTTCCTCATAACTTGCCGATTTTTGGCCTTTCCAGGAGATATCACTTGTATAGCATTCCCCACACAAAATAATTGATATCAAATTCTGAAACTCGCACCCAAAATACTACAGACTTTCCACGATCCAATGAAACCAGTCTCACTCAATTTGGATACTCTAGCAAGAAGTTATGATTGTTTTACCTGGAACACCTTCTTGAGACTAGTCAATAGGACTAGTCAGATACCCTATCTTACACAAGGTGTATCTACAAATTTAATATTACCCAGAAGATGAACTTTTTACCACCGATACCTTACTAATTTTTGTAAATGGCCTCTGGAGTTTAGGGTTTGAAACATTACAAAAACTTTTTTATAGTGAAAATTCTGCAATGACTCATTTCAAGATGATTCCAGAACTCTATCTTGTACAGGCTGTATCTCCGAAAGTATAAGTGCTAAGGGGATGAATTTTGAACCCAATGTAGTTTTATCTGTATACTAAATATCCTTCAAGCCATTTCTTCTGAAACATTGCAGAAAAAATTTTATAGCAAAAATTCCACAGTGTCTCAGATGTAGCAGCAAAACCCCAAGACCTTGAGCTCTTATACCATATGTTAAGAACCAAACATCAATATAACATAGAAAAACCTCAGGAAAAGTACTCAACGCCTTGAAAAAGATATAATTTCAGATAATAATCCTCTTCGAGGGGGAAACCTCTTTTTACCCCACTTAAATGTTCAAGTACAAGATGATTCAAAATGAAAATGTCTCCTTGGTATATATAGGAGACTAGGAGGTATAATTACAACTAATGGTCTAAAGCTGACATAAATAAAATAACATTACTAATATAATATGCCCCAATTAAGGGGTAATGAGCCAATATTAGGGCTTAACATTGGGTAGCATCAACATCATATGTTCCTCGTATAGAAGATCACGCGATGCTAGAGAAACCAATTGGAAAGGTAAACACACTAATGGAATACATGAGGAGTTGTGTAGAGCTAATGAAGGATGAAACTATGCTGAGTACACTATATGACATGATTGATCACTGTATAAGAGGAAGGGAAATGCCTGCTACACAAAGAATGGTAAATCAGGCACTGTGTAGGAAGAGATCCAATGAAGAATTCAGGTTTAGTGCATAGATTGGAGAGTATGATGTGGATAATGTTATCTTGGAATTAGGGTCTGATGTGAACATGTTACCTAAGAAGACATGGGATATTAAGGGAAAACCCAAGCTAGTATGGTCTCATGTTCAGGTAAGTCTCGTGAATCAACACAAAATAGTTCTGATTGGGATATTGATAGGAGTACCTGTGAACTTAGAGGGGGTGCGTAGCATGGTAGACTTTGAAGTTATTGAAATAGTAGATGACATTCAACCATATCCATAATTTATTGGACTAGAATGGGATTTCGATAACCAATAAATAATTAAATTGAAGAGGAGGGAGATGATATTTGAGTTTGGAGATTTAAAATTCATTGCACCCTTGGACCCATCAGAAGGAAAGAGATACATAGATCTAGCAAGAGGGAACAACATTGAAAACTTATACAACCTGACTATGTGGATGGAGGATTATTTTAAACTGACAACGGATGGTGCATTGAGTTTGAGAAGTATCAGTTCATGTGCATCTGATTCAGAAGCAGGTCTAGAGAATTAGTAGTAGAGGATGCATGAAGTGTCAACTAGATGATGTGCACACATAAACCAATCCTTGCACTAGATTGGAATGAAACTATGTTATCCACCTAGGTATGATGGACTAATTGAGATAAGTATGTTTGTAAAATAATTTCATTTGTAGGTACTCGAACAACAAAAGTTGTTGGCACATGATGTTTTCTTAAAGGCAACTCCAACTAGATGGTGGGTTGCACATAGAGAGAGAATTAAAGACTGGTCACACTGCAGTAGACTAATGCAGATATTGTTTGGCTCTAACGAAGAAAAAGTTGTGCAGAAGTATACAAGAGAGAGTGACCTGGTGGGTCATGTGGAGCAGTGTAAGGATTTATGCAGTTTAGTACCAGAACCATAGTGGATGCACAAATTTATACACACATTGGACGCAATTCCGAAGAAATGGTATTTAGAATTGGAGATGCGCAAGGAGACAACAAGATGGGAAGAATTGGTCCAGAGGTTTAAGATCATGTTCACATTTGAACATGAATCTCCATCAATAGATGTAGTGCTACATGCGATTCGAACAAAGATCTTCTCGGAGGAAGAGACGATGGAGGTAGTACCATTATGAAGTTTTCATAGAGCCAATATGACTATTCATAAGATATTGGAGTGCTATAACGTATCTAAGGAAGAGTACGCAGAAGAGGGTCCTAGGAATGTACAAGTACCTGAGATAGAAGGAGAACGAGTAGTAGAAAAGCCATAGCTTGAATCTGCCACATATACATAGCCTATAAAGACATGAAAGGTAAACATTGGGATGACAAAGAATCACACGTTTACACATATAGGAGATTATTGGAACAATGCAAGAGTTGAGAAGATTGCAGATTTACTGCTAGAATACCAGGACCTATTCCCAATGGAATTTTCATAAATGAAGGGGATGAAAGGTGTTATCGGACAAATCGGTAAGTGCGGACACACACAAATCTCCCTAGTTTCACCCTGAAACTAGAACAAAACAAGAGAGAATATAAAATGTTCCCTAAGTTTTAATTATCAAGCATACTAACTAACAAGAGATAAATGACATACCTTTTAAATGTCATTTGTCTTTTCTAGTGTCATACTCGCTTCGTTCCAAGGATTATGGGATGTTGAAACTATAAAAATACACAAAACAACGAAGTGAAAGCAACAACGTATGCTCAACAAAACCTTTGTATGTGATCAAGGAGTCATACAATAAAATAAGACTAATTTTATGGGAAAGAAATATATCACTGTATTAAAGAGATGGGAAGGAGAATGAAACCAATGCGTTGATGTTGTAAGGTCCCTTACAACAGTTCCTTGCTTCCCACACACTTCTAATCCATATATTTCGATACTGTATATCTGATAGCTACTCACAATCTATCTTGACAAAGCAAAGCTCAAAGCCAATATAGACCCAAAAACTCCAAGCTACAAAAATTACTCAAACCCAATCAAGATAATTTTCCCAATGATAACTCCTCTCCTTTTATAAGATGAAAAGGATAGGGTGATAAGGTTAGGATGATCCCATGAGATCAGGGATGCGACTCATATCCAAACCGATCGGAGGCCACCTCACCCTCGAAGCTTCTATTCTAGAACTTTCGAGAAATTCCTCTTTTTCCTTCGTACGAAAATCGTCACACCCTTAACACTAAGAAAACTATGACAACGTCACATGCCATTGTGGTGAAACCTATGAAGATCCTATATCGTCACACCCTTAACACTAATAAAGGTGCGAAAATCCCTTTTTATAAGGTTTTTGACAAAGGAAAAGTATAATTTCATCTCTCTGGGAAAATGTATCTTCATTCTTCTTCAATGATTAAGGCCATTGATCCTTCTAAAGACAAAGGATATGTTTACATCATTAACGGGGTGAAAAAAATATTGTGTAATAGTGATCCCCCCAAAGTATGAAGTTAGAACAAAGTGATAGCTGAAATACTTTGTCGAGTGTGTTTAGGGAACAAGGAACACGTCGGTCAGAAACCTACTAACAAACAAGTAAATACAGTACAATAATATGTCATCATTGAGGCAGGAATTCCCATACTCAGAATACAAATGGCTCAAAGCATAAATTCCAACATGCAAATATCCATGTCAAGTAATACATGTCATGGCCACCAAACATACACCATGGATCCATGCCAATATGACTCAAATCTGAACATAGCCACCAAAAATACACTGTGGATCTATGTGTTAAAGAGTCAAATATGAACATAGCCACGAGACATACACTATGGATCTATGCAACAGTACAATATGAATATACTCCAGCGCAACCTGAATCTGTCAGAAAATATCTAGGGTCTTCATCTCCACCACTTTATAGTACGAATCTAACCATGTGAATACATGTGTTGAATTCGAACATGGTAGGAACCACTTTATTACTGGTCATTAGTGTATACCGTTAACAAGTGAGAGGGAAATCACCATAGTGTCAATGAATCCCAAGGTATTCTAGTACAATCCAACACATGTGAATTAATGAGTTGAAGTCGAACACTCGATGAAATTTCCCGATCAGGGTTCAATAATGAAAACCCACTATCGAAAGCGAGGAAACCTGTCATTGAGGCATGCAAGTTCCAAGGTACCAATTAGTTTCTAAGTATAATTTATGGATATTGAGTTGAATTCAACGGGAAAATACTCTTCAGAGGAGGGCCTTAATGTATCCCCCATCAATGACAGGAAATGGGTAAAAAGAGTTGTATATTAGAGTAACAAGTAATTCAGGACTGACTCAGGGATGGCTGATGAAATAGAAGGCTTAAGGACTATAGAAATAGCCGATGCAATAGAAGGATTTTTGGGTTGAACTTCTCTTTGAACATATTGATGACACAACAACTGTCTTGGAAAAATTGACTTAACAACAGGGATCATAGACTAATTTGTAATCTTATAAAGGAGTATGATCAAGAGACAAGCGAGTATTCCAACCTAGACACAAAGTGAGTGAAAGGGTATCATGTTCAAAAGAGACTCTTCCATAGAATACAGGTTTAGACACATTTCTTTCCCAATTTCCCCCCACCATTTCTGGCAAGTACCTCTTTAGTTTTACACAAGCTTGAGGAGGATAACGTATGCTTGAACTGTAATCTCATCCTTTAGAGTATATTTAATGAACCCTAGGAAGGAGTGGTTCGGTCCCATATGGGATTTTCGATGTTTGTTTTACATGTCCAAAGAAATAAAAATCAATGGTCTTTTCATATTTATGGAGTTTGAAAAGAACTTAAAGAGCTAAAATAGTCTCTGAGCAGACTAACATAGGGAGCACTATAGAACAAGAAATTGAAGCATCAAACATATTAGGACAGGAGGCAAGACCACTCGAGCCTTCTGTAGAACCAAACAATACAGATTTTTCTTTTACACCACCACTAAGAAATCCTAATTTGGAAGATATCATAGACCCTGAACAGGTGAATCTTTTGTTTGGTAGCTGAGCCAATGTAATTATCTTTCAAATTGACACAAAAAATTTGGCATTGATAATCTCAACCGGCTCGAGTAGAGTCCCAGACATCCAATCAGTAGGAAGACCTTTTCATCAAAGAGAAACTTTGTTTTCTTCAAAGATAAAAACACTTAGGTACTCTCTTTTTGGAAACCAAGCCAATATGGGCGATAAGGAGGACCATAACAATGTAAGACATGGGGAGGAAGAAGAAACTGGAAACCAAACCGAAAGTACCTTCGGATTTATGATTTTAGACACCACTCCAAATGTCAACATGAAGAATATTCCTCCCTCAGCACTGCCTACCTTTTATGGTAAAAATAGTGAAGATCCAAACACCTTCCTATTTGAATTTGACATCTTGTGCAGGAGCTACAACTATGTGCAAGATGCCCAGAAATTAAAACTCTTTCTTGCCACCCTCAAAGACTCTGCATTAAGATGGTTCATGGGGTTGGGAGAATATAGTATTAGGTCTTGGGAATCCATGAAAGACATCTTTCTTAAGAAGTACCAAGACTACTGCAAGACCAAAGAGTCTCGTAATGACATCTTTAAAGTCCAACAGTTAGAAGACGAGACCCTTGAAGACTATATGGAAATATTTGGTTATATCTCCTAGAAGTCAAAATACCATGACCTCCCAGAGGATGCAGTTAGGGATCTTTTCCTCAAGGGAATTTCAGAAGAATATTTAGAGATTCTTAACCTGATGGAATCAGATGATATTTCTCATAAACCATTTGCTGAAATATGTGAAATGTGTAAAAACTACTCAAGGAGTAGAGCCAAAACAGGAAATAATGTTTGGGACTCTTACAATAGAAGCTTAAAACCAGTTAGTTCATGTGGTATTACAAGAACAGAGATAGGGAAACTTCTAGAAAACTTCAAGACAGACATCCTAAGCACAATAGGTTCCCAGTTGGACACCCTTAAACTAAAAAAGAAATAGGAGGAGAATGCAGCAATGGGCATATATTGCTCAAGATGCAGAAGGATGCATTCCTTAAGGGAATGCCCATTAGATAACATTTCAGTTTGTGGCTTCTGTACAGAAGACCATTCAATTGAGAAATGTCCATCCTTGCCCGGTTTATTAGCCATCTATAGGAGTGGAGATCCTGGGGAGTTTTCTTATGCACCTAGGAGGCCATGGCAGACTAGGAATCAACCCACATACCTAGATCTACAATCCCAAGTTCCACCCTATTATCAACAACAACAACAGTGGAACCCACCAAGATGGAAAAAATGGTCTACTCAGTACCAACATCCTTGGCTACAAGGATGGAGAGGAGGACACAATCTAGGAAACCCTCAAGCTCCACCTATTCCTATGTCCAACCATCCTTATCCTCAGTTCCCATCGAACACTCCATAGCTTCTGCCAAAATTCGTTCCAACACCTTTACCTCCTATCCCACAACAACAACCCCTACAATATCAAAATGAAAGCTCCCCGAGACTGACACTATTACCAGCACAACCAGTGCCAAACCCCAATAATAAGCCCCTTCAACCTCTTAACAATGTTGAGATGCAGGCCTTCCCAACATATTTCATTACTCCTGTTCCATTACAAGAAATTCAACTAAGATCGAGAAAATTTCTAGATAGGCAGAGACCTTCAATAGTCATCCAGGAAGAAGAAAAAGAAGAAACCACCCAACAACCCACATATGACACTAGGTGGGAAGATGTTATTATCCCGAAGAATCAAGAACCCAAGTGTTATCATTGAAATTTCGTCCACAAATGGTTACAAGAATCCAACATCGTCAAACAGTTATGAGGTCACCCATGGACCAAAATTACCACAAAAGTATTTCCAAAAGGTCCAAAACTATACAACTAGTGATAAAATTAAAGTGCACTGTGACTACACAGGACGCGCACACACATGTGCAAAACAAAAACGCAGGAAAAATGCACATGCGCTCGATGCGCGACTGTGGTCGCTAAAATCTGTACACATTTGAGAAAGGTGCATTTATGAGATTGGTCGGCCTCCCACCCACTTCTGGTTCAGCTTCCAAGTTGATTTGACAACCAAATCTGGACTGGATCCAACTGGGTGGCTGGTCAAAGACCTAAAAATGCCCTAATTAGCCTCTTTTCACACTACAAGCTGGTTGCACAATACCTCAAAGAGGTGCTATAAAACAAGGCCATGGGTGCACTTCATTTCCAAGGAATTCAATAGCAAAGTTATGCTGCTACTATTCTCTTGAGGAATCCTCTATTCTCATCAAGAGTATACTAGCACCATTACATTGGGCAATCCATCTCACCCCTTGAGTGGATTAGCTTGGACTTCTTTCACCATTGTCATTCAAAGTTGTAAGAAGAGATTATTTGTGGGGGTCCAAGAGCCCTCCCTTGGAGGAAGAAGGGACTCATAGTCCTCTTTCTTCTCGGTGTTTTCTTTCACTAATATAAACCTTGCCATTGGTGACATGAATCTTATTGTCTTTTGCTCTTATGTCCTTATGCTCAAATAGTTTAGTTGTTATTTTATTTTTTATTTTAATTCTTAGTTGTTCTTTTATATTTCTTTCTCTAACCCTTTTCCTTACAACTGTCCTGCTTAGAAAACCAAACTAAGCTTGCAAGCACCTCTGTTTTGTTCATCTATGTGGAAAAAGAGGTGGAACAAATTTGAGACTCCACTGGGTAAAGGTATCAATTTCCTACCCCATTTGGGTTTTTATATCTCTTCTTTTGGTTTATTTAACCTGCAGGTGCATTAATCGGCCCAAGATGACCTGCAAAACATCCAATTCCAAGTTGAATTGAGAGAATTCCATCCAGAATTTTCTTCATGGCCATGTGTCAGTTGTGCGCGGGTTTTTTGGCCCATAGACGTGCATCATGCACACATGCGCTAAAACCACAGTTCTGTTCTGCGCACCTGCGCCCATAAGCTTGTTTCGGTTTGCGCACAGGCACTCAGTGCACCTCTGTCTACTCTGGGACCCATGCACCTGTGCAGAAAACTACACATTGTAAGGTTTTTATGATTTGGGGAAGGCCCCTAGACTTCTTAAAAGTGATTTCATGCATGTTGTAAGATGCACCACACTTAGTTCCCTCTTCATATAAATGGATTAGTCAAAACACATAGGCACTTAGGGGGTTTAAAATCATTATTTCCTCTTTTTCTTTCATTTTTCCATATGGATGGCTTGCTTTGACTAGAAGTATAAGTTGGAATCATTTGTAATCACATAAAACTTGCATTGGGACTAGAAGTTGGATAACAATCGCTTAGTATGCTCTTCTCCCGCACTTCCAAGTGACCTTGAGAATCAAAAAAATATTGTAGGACAATCTCATCTCCCTTAAAAAGACTAAAATCTTTAGGAGAGGACAATAACCCCTCTCGGGACTCTTCTTAGTTTATTTTTCAAACACATCTTAAGATTGTAACGGGCCCATGCATGCCCAAATGCTACAAAGATAGGATAGTGTTGAAATTTACTTTCTTAGATTAAATCACTAGGGAAGTTTAAAGGTTTTGTAACGGGCCCATACATGCCCACATGATCACAATCTAGGATAGTTTCAAATATTTTCTTAGATTAAATCACAATAGGGAGTTAAAGGAATAGTAAAGGACCCACATGTCCACATGCTAGTTTCCTAGGGACTTTTGAATTACGCAAGGTTGTACCAAAGGCATTTACTTAATTAGGTAATCAACACTTGTAAGGACCAAGCGAAGTCCACATGCAGCAAGGTGACACCTAATTCATTAAAACATTGGCACACTTTCACTCATTCACACACAAAAGTCACTTATCACTCACATAGTTTCTTCTCGAAACGTGGACGTCAAAGTAAGTTTCCTCCAAAGGGATTCCGAAACACCCCACCCTTTTCTTGATGAAACTATCCACTCCCATTTAATTTCAATGAGGTTGGTTCACACCCCCAATCTCTCAAACAACCACATCTAATTTTTTTTCTAAAAACTCAGTAAGTTTTCCTCCACAAGAGGTGCCAAAATAATTTTTTTAGTCTAGGTAGGATTTCGGGGATAGGCATCCAAATAACTCCCTGTTATCTGGTTCTCACATTGTCAAAAAAATAGAAGTTGTCAAATAGAGAACTGAAAATCCTCCAAGTCAAGTGTTCCTAACACCATAAGGCAGGGAGATACACGTGAAGGGTTGAAGGCCAAGGTCCGCTTGTTCTATGAGTCCCCCCTTGAGGCACACCTCTTGAAAGAGATCCAACCCGTGACCCATTTCTTAGGCCGAAAATCTAAATTCCACACTTTGACTGAGGTACCTAGTGACCAACTTTAGGACATCTACCCAGGTGGAAATTGTGGGCTGCAATTGCACCTTGATCAGATTTTTTGTGGCTATTGGGAAATATCGCTAGTTCTTTTAGGATATGCCCCCTTTACCCCTCATTATAACTGATTATTTCATCCTTCACTAATTTCTCTTCCGGTGACTTCAGACCCCAGTGTTGAGTACTATTGGAAGGTCCAGTGCTATTTGAGAGGAAGGACGTTACATTTTTTTTAGGACACGAGCATTTGTTTTCTTTTGATTCCCCACGCGGACAAAACCCACTTATTCACATATATGCTTCTTTTTCAAAACACTTGATGTATGATGCACTTCTGATGATATTTTTGATTTAGATATATATCGTGTAAAGTTCAAAATTTGTAACAAAGGATCCGGTTTATTTTTTCTCATCACAATTTGCACACATCCACACAACTTGTCGGACATCATAGGGGACCCACAGAACCCCCGTCGTTCCAGATGCTTGCTAAACCTCCCTCCTATTGTAGGTGGAGTTACTAGTCTTGCCAACTCATCGAAACCACCTTCACACACTCCAATGAGTGCCACTGTCTTAGGGTAATATTTTCTTGGGTCCACATTACTTGGGTCCACTTCCCAAGTCCCTCCATCCACTCGCTCTCCTCTACACAGAAGCGGAGGGCCAACTTCCTCTCAAAGGGGAAGTACCAACCCACCTAGTCCCCCTCAAGGGTTAGGTTCACAAAACACTCACACCATGTCTGGAGCTAATCCTCCCCCCCCACTACAGATGCCATATTTGGCCTTTATTAACATACCAAATCTAAGCAAACTCACAAATGATCCTATATTGCATGACCCCACATGGCCTGCAATACCTACCAAACTACCTTTATACATCCCCAAGTTTGAAGGAAAGGCAGGAGATGACCCTACCAACCATGTCATGACTTTCCACCTATGGTTCTCTTCCAACAACATTATGGATGATTCCATCAGACTATGATTATTTCAACGCACACTCACTGACCCATCAGCCAAATGGTATTTAGAAAAACAATCGGGGTCCTATGCAACTTTCGAGTCCTTGGCCAAAGCATTTTTGACCTTCTTACAATTACCAATCCGCCACGACAATGGTCTTGAACTACTCTCTAATTTCAAACAAACCTCAGCCACACATATTGCTGATCACATTCACGAGTGGCATAGATGACGTAGTTTTTGCAAAGCTGAAACCACCAAACAACAGTGTCTTGACTGGTTTCTCAGATCACTTGTCTCTCTCCTCGGTAAAGATGTAGCTTCCACCTTCCCTCAATCCAAAGAGGAAGCCATTAGTAAGGCTAAAAAATATGACCTCATCTATTCACAATCAGGGTACTTATACACAGTACTTCCTGATCTCCCAAAACCCGTGCCATTCGATCAAGACAAACCTGGGATGTCTCACTCAGTAGATGGATTGATTGGTAATACCACACACCACAGTCCTCAACCCCAACCACCACCAAAATATCCGTCGGCATATGGGGGAACCTCTTATTACCCCCCACCCTCTTATCAACAACCATACCCTGTTGCTATTCCTCCACCCATCAGTGGGCCACCGCCGACACTCCAAATACACCCACCTATCCAAACAAATTATGGTACTCCCTCTACCTCAACTTATACTCTAAGTACTAGCGAAAGCGCCATGCCTTCCTATGTACCTTATGGATCAAAACTCCCACAAAATCCGTACTTTCCATTCCCTGGTCCTCCACAACCCATGGCACCCCCACACCCTCATGCTGGGGTGAATTTTGTTCAACCCTCTCCTGTTCAGCAATATCAAATTTCGAACAATTGAATACGAAAAATCCGACCCATCCATCGAATAATGCCAAAAAGAAAGGAAGAAACAGGAACAATAACAAAACAGGCCAAGGTGGGAATCAACCCCAACAAAACCAACCTACTGGGGGCAACTAGAACCAAGGGAATCAGAACCCCCAGGGGGGAAATAACAATAGGTGTCAAGGGAGAAATAACAATACTATTAGAACCACCTTCCCTTGTGCCCTTTGCGGTGAGTTTGGTCATTATACTCATCATTGCCCCCAAATCCATGACTTTAAACAACTAAAAGACTCAAGCAATCTACCACATCCTCCAGCACCTCCTGCCCCTCAGCAGACCCCACAACAATACGTGCAACAACCCCCCCCAACCATGTTGCAGAATCCCATTCCGCACCAAGGTTTGATAAACACCCAAACGAACACACAACCTACCCCACCACAGTTGGGACAATACCTCAATCCAAACAATCCCACAGATCGTACTATCCTCCTCACTAGTGAGAAATAAATCCTTCTGCAAACATGTAGTCGTCAATACTATGCACCCACTGAGTCTCCTCCCATTCCCCCAGAAACAAACCCAGCACCGACGGGACCCTCGTTGGTAATTCCTCGCCCTAACGTTGAAACACCTGTTCGTATCCCTTGCATCCCATTATGTAGGAATGTCCACAACCCCTAGGCTAGGGTGGCTCATAATTACAGTTTAGTCGATGACTTAGCACAATCCTCGACTGCCATGTCAGTCTTAGAGGTCCTTCAAACTTGTCCCACTCAACGGAAATCATTACTTTCCACCTTAGGGGCAGTCGACCCCGTGGATACCCAACTCATCACATTTGATCTCGACAGCGGAGAACCTCTCCTTCCCTCTCTAATCGCTTTTCAAATCCTCGTAAAAATTTGGAACATTACAGTTCATCGGTGCATCATCGATGAAGGTACATCCACATGCATTATGTCCAAGTCTGTATGGAAGAAACTTGGTTCCCTCGAAATCATACCATCTTCCATTACCTTAAGAGCTTACAATGGACGACCATCGTCTCCTGAAGGGCTCTTCCAAATGTCCCTGTAGAACTCGGGGGCAAGTCTATTCTTATCGACATTGAAGTTATCGATGCCCCACTCGATTACAACATCTTGTTTGGTCATAGCTACATGTACGCTATGAAGGCAGTTGCCTCTTCCGTCTTTCAAACAATGACGTTCCCTCATAAAGGGAAGATCATTACCATTGACCAAGTCTCACATTATGTACCTAACCCTTCTGCCAACATTGATAACATTCTCCCTCTCATACACACAAGTCATGACACATACCCACTCATCGAGATGGGTCCCGAAATTTTCAATGACCCATCATTGTTAGGAACTTACCATGGTGCACCACCGCTCCTTCATCCTTCCAATCAAGTATGTGTCGTATCATCCAACGAAACTAACATAGAGGATACCCTTCCTCCTAGGGAGGCTTCTATCATATTTGACGTCCCACTAGTCGTAGAGCTCCCCCCTCATGAGCCTCCTGCGAACTCGTCGACTCCACCAGTTCACGATTTCACCTCTCCCCAAGGCCATATCCCAGTTTGGGAGAGAGTTCCCCAAGCCATTACTCAAATCCCCTTCTTCTACCCCCCACCAGGCGTACAAGCTTTCCAAGTAGCCGCAACGCTTACCCTCCCTAATATGGTGTTAGCAATTCTAGTTTGGTATTTACATCCACCAGAGATGGTCCCTCAACCATCCCTTCCCCCCCAAACGGAAGGAATCCTAATGACGATTCCCATACTCACTCCCACCATACCCTCTACAACCCCACTCACTAACCTCCCTGCCATAGCTGGGGGCAGGTGAAAGAAGAAGGAGCCCACAACTCCACTTCCCCCACGCGTCCAACCTCCTTGCGTGCTATGTAAGAAAGATGGACACTAAACCAACAACTGCCCATATCTACCCGAGTTATGGAACTTGATTTCACTCAATCAAGCACCATCAACGCTTGCCACTGTAGCAAGTACTGCCACTATTTCCCCTCACTCAAGTAGTAAAGGGCTGCAAACCAAATTCGCTTGTGCCATATGTTCAGAATATGGCCATTATACACACCATTTCCCAGCACTACTTTGTTTCCGACAGACATTAGTTGCAGTATGCCAAAGCTTCTAAAACGAACCCAATCCAGCTACATCATCCATTAGATGCCCTTGCTCTCTATGTGAATCCTTAGATCATTTTACATACCAATGTCCTATGATCATTGAATACAGGCAATGCCAATTGACCCTGATTCAAACCCCTGCACCCCTTACAGAATCAATAGTTGAACTTACCTCATCACTAGCGATTCTTCATATCATTTCTCCTGAACCTGAGGAACTCCCGATGCCTCCATGGTTATTGTATGACTTATCCGAGGATTCACCTCCAAATCCCCCCAATTCTCCCATTCATTTCCCTACGGAAATTTTACATCCAACTACCACTGGTACTCCTTAGTACTTCGATATTTGGTTTATGTCGAGTGAACCATCGCAATCTGATTATGTCATTCCCCCTGCTTCTTCATCACTAGGGGACAACCACATGGTGACAGTCACCGATATCAATCTTTATGACCCCTTGTATTCCCGCCAATTCCACTGTGACGAGGACATACTCAAAGAGTTAAACACCCCCGACTACCCATGGGATGCGCTATACCATAGAGTGCTCTTCTTTCCACAGGAACCGTCCATGCCTCCTAACCAACACTCCATATACACAGTCGAAACCAAGGATTTTATCCCATCAGGACATATCGACTGGTTCAACAACCCCATTCCTACTCCTGATGCTTTTGAAGAAGGCAACATGACCAACATTTCCCCGACCATCAAAATTGATATTTCCATAAAAAATGGAGTCGTCAAGGAAATCACCATTGGTGCCACTTGCACTCCTCAAGAAATCACCGCCTATAAAGCCCTCTTCCAAGAATATCGGGATATTTTTTCCTGTTCATACACAGAAATGCCTGGCCTTGATCCTTCTATCATCGAACATTGCATCGATACCTGGTCTGACATTACACCAGTTCATCAAAAACAACGACCGCTACACCCCTCCAAAGCAGCGGCCATCAAAGCCGAGATTGACAAATTATGCGTGGCTGGGTTCATCTACCCCATCGCCTATACATCATGGGTTTCCAACCCTGTACCCATTAACAAAAAATAGGGCACTATCTGTGTCTGTACAAACTTTCGTGATCTCAATCATGCATGTCCCAAAGACAACTTTCCAACGCCTTTCATCGATAAAATTATCGATGACTGCGTAGGCCATGAGGCTCTATCCTTCATGGAAGGTTTCTCTGGTTATAATCAAATCCAAATCCACCCAGCCGATCAATACAAAACTGCATTCACTGCCCCTTGGGGTACTTTTTCATATTGTGTCATGCCTTTTGGCTTAAAGAATGTGGGTGCCACTTTCCAATGAGCTATGACATACATTTTTCATGATCTAGCTCATATCATCCTCGCATACTTCGACGATCTCACAGCTCGATCCAAGAAACATACCCAACATCTTGATGATTTATGAATCATCTTCCAATGATGTCATCAATACAACATCTTCTTGAACCCCCTCAAGTGCGTGTTCTGCATCATTGTGGGGCGCCTCCTCAGATTCATCGTTTCCCAAAGTGGTATTACCATGGACCCCCTTAAAGTCCAAGCCATCACAAAAATTCCACCTCCCTGAAATTTACATCAACTCCAGAGCCTACAAGGAAAAGATAACTTTCTACGACGATTTGTCCCAGACTACGCCACTCGAGCACATGGTTTCCTTCGCTTAGTACGCCGCAAAATCCCATTTCACTGGGATGAACAGGCCCAAAATGAATTTGATGATCTTAAAATGACATTGTCTAACGCCCCTTTAATTAGTTCACCCGACTATAATCGTGACTATATCCTCTACATATCAGCATCACCTGTCTCAGTAGTAGGAGTTCTTGTTCAAATTGGCGATGACGATCGTGAGCATGTCATTTACTACGTTAGTAAAAACCTCTCAGGGTCGCCCTTGAAGTATAAACACAAAGAGAAACTAGCCCTTGTAGTCATCCTCGCTGTCCAGAAACTGCGTCATTACATTCTTCTTCGCACAACTAAGGTCGTCATAGATTCCAACCCTATGCAATACTTTCTCAGCCATCAACAAATTAATGGAAAATTTTCCCGATGGATCATTATCCTTCAGGAGTACGATCTTGAATTTTCAACACCCAAGAGCAAGAAATCTCTCATCCTCGCCAAACTTGTCACGAACTTCCCCTCTGGTACTAACATTGCCCCCATCAATACCGACTTCCCCGACGAACATCTCTTTTACATCACTTTGGATGATCCTTGGTATGATGACCTCCTCGTCTACCTTCGAACCCAAAAATTCGGTAACCACCTCTCACGAGATGATCATCGTCGTATTCGCCACCAGGCCCCCTGCTATCTCCTCATTGAAGATATCTTAAATCGGTGAGGGGTCGACACCATACTTAGTCGATGCTTGACTATTGACGAGGCTGATAGAGTCTTGAACGACTTCCATAGCAGCGCATGTGGCGGCCATCTTTCAGGAATGTACACCATAAAATCATCCGAGTAGGTTATTTTTGGCCTACATTGTTTCACGATTGCATTCATGCCGTGAAGCGATGTGAGAAATGTCAGCTTTACGCCAACAAAGCACGAGCACCACCTGCTCTTCTTCACCCAGTCATTACTGCCGGCCCCTTTTGTAAATGGGGCATCGACTTTGTGACTTGTAATCCCCCATCCAGCAATGGACCCAAATACATTGTTGTCGCAGTCGATTACTTCACAAAATGGATTGAAGCTATGCCCACCTTCAACAACACCGCTGACACTGCAACACATTTTTTCTTTAGTCACATCATATCCCTCTTTGGAGTACCACTCCAACTAGTTTCCGATCACGGGAAACACTTCGAGAATGATATTTTCGTCGAACTCTCATCTCGGTTAGGATTCTCCCATGAGTT
Organism: Picea engelmannii; assembly: GCA_009831015.1. NCBI lineage: Eukaryota > Viridiplantae > Streptophyta > Pinopsida > Pinales > Pinaceae > Picea > Picea engelmannii. The sequence continues at coordinate 724,781 of ML778519.1, forward strand.
TGCCTCACCATATTACCCTCAGTCTAATGGACGGGTCGAAGTAGTTAACAAGGTCCTCAAGACTATGTTACAATGCACGGTTAATAAACATAAGACCAATTGGCATCATATGTTATTTTTCGTGCTATGGGCTTACCGTACATCCATGAAAACGACCACTAGTTTCACACCATTTCATATAGTCCATGGGGTTGGGGCCACTCTTCCCATCAAGTGCGATATTCCCACCTTACGAACCGCAATTGAGCTATTATGCGACATTGCTCCAATGGAGCAGCAGTTGCTGAACTTAGAGTCCCTAGACAAAGATCGTCGATCTTCATTACAGAACAATGAGGAAGCCAAAAAATGGTCAAAGGTCACCTCTAATCGCCATGTCAACCTTCGCTTATTTCACGAAGGCGACCTCGTCCTTGCTTATGATATCTCTCACGATACCCTTGGTCATGGAAAATTCAAGTCACTATGGCATGGCCCTTACATTATCCAACATTGCCTCACCAAAGGCACATACATCATGGCCTCTCTTGAAGGCCTCTCTCTCAAAGAACTCGTCAATGGGTTATACTTAAAGAAATTTTATGCCATTCTACTTTAGGTTATTTATTTTATAGTGTTTTTAATCTTTTTTCCATCCCTCATGTCTAAACTATCATTTGTGCTATTGACAGATGCTTCCTCCACTGGCTTACCACATCAGTTATGCTGACGGCTCCAGCCATTGGACACAAAATATCGCTTTGGCAGCTTGGGCCCTCTATACCCCCTCACATGAACTGCTCCACTCCCACGGCATATGTTTGGGTTCAACAACCAACAACCAAGCCGAATACACTTCCGTCATTAGCCTCCTCGCCAATGCCCAACATCATTGTATTCGTCACCTTAGCATCTTTCTTGACTCTCAACTAGTCGTCCTCCAGCTCAACAATGTGTACCATGTCCGAGATCCTTGCCTCTTTCGCAAATACCTACAAGTTAGACTTTTATCTCGACATTTTGATTTCATTACATTTACACATATTCCAAGACAATTGAATCAAATTACAGATAACTTAGCTAACATTGTGTTAGATTGGCATATATCACATCAAGATACCTCTACACACACATAAACCATCAAGAACCTATCACAGCATATATAGATTAGACATCATCAACACATTACAAAACACATGTAAACATCACATAGACCCCAAATTGTATACTCATATATATATAAATCGGTCTACAGTGTCATCAAAATGTTTACATACAAATATACAAACATTCGCAGGCCAATGGAGCACCTCGGTACAAAACTGGTGCCACTACACCAAAATGGGCTCACCAGCCTATATACAAAATAAAAAAATACATAGAGTGACACTCAAGGTGCCTCTAGAGCACCACCTCCTTCCCCTCCCTCAGGCGGTGATCCCCCACCCACTACTGGTCCCTCTGGACCGAGAGGTAACTGTCCAGTCATCACAGCACCTGCTACTACTGCTCACCACACCATGACCTTCCACGTCAACAAAATTCCCACACAATGCTCCAGGATGCCCTCATCCTGGATGCACAACCACATGCCCTTAGGCACACCCTGTAGCACCGCCTCCAGGCAGCAATGAATATACTCAAAATTTCCCTCAGCCTCTGCTGGAGGAGCATGCGATGGCCCAACACTTGGGTCATCAAATCGACATCTCCTCATTGCTCTCTCATCATCAGCTAGTATCGTCTCGATGTCCTCGTGCCAACGTCTCTCTCCTACCCGCGACCCTACCCGCGGCGGTCTCCCCGGCTCTTGGAGAGTCGACACTCTCAGCAACTCAACCTCGCACCCACGAGGTCCCACATTTGCACATACAAACAACCAAACGATAGTATCAACATCTATACAAATTACATATGTCATGCTATCTCAAAAAATCAACATATCAAACTCATAAACATACCTCAGTGATCAAACACCTCTCCTAGAGGTAACACCATGTTCGGATCACTCCAAAAGTCAACACCAGCGTATGGATACTGCAGTATAACTTGTGGCATCTGTCGCCACACCTGTCCCACCTCAGTCGTGAAAAAATGGCCGCCCTCACCACCACCATGGTGAACCAAAATCATCGACCACCGCCTTAGTCGCAGCTCTTGCACACCATGAGTGCCCAATAAAATCCTAGGGTGCAACATCGACACCCTCTCCAAAAACTAGGCCACCAAGATGGACCCAAAGGAAAAGTCCCCTGAGTTTGTAGACTAACATCTATCTAGCTACCCTACCATCCTGGCATGCAACATCAACCCCTAGGCAAAGTGCTCCAAGGGTGAGTGCCTTCCCTATAACCCTCATCTGACCACCACTAATCTACTGAGTCACGAGGGACCCATACACCCTCACAATCATCACTACTACACAACGATGAGCTAGAGCATCCATCGCCCTGATACTCATGACGAAGCTCGACATGTAGTTCTCCCTCGAATAGTACCTCTATCCCAAGGTCGCTAACAACACGTCCACAGGTAACACCGGCTCCGCTGGTAGGGGTGTTCCCAAAACGGGAGCCTAGTCAGAAAGTATATATCCTCCACCGCAGTGAAGGCGATCTGCTCTCACCGCACCATAAAGCAATGTAGGTCCAGACTCCACATCCAGATTATAAAATGCAAGAGATACTCCTACGCCCGTATCAATGGGCACTCGAAGAACTTCAGCGACCCACAAGCTGCCAAAGTGGCACGAACCCCCAGCTCCTCAATAGCCACGACATCCCTCAGTTGGGACCAATCCCGCTTTTGCCAACCGACTAACATCATGCAAAATGATCGCCTACAACCACATAATACAGTCTTAGGTCAGCCTAATTGACCATAAAAAAACATTAAAAAAGATAAGTTTTACACCCGTCAGTCTTGCCCCCAAGGCATGACTGTTTAACCCATAGGCACACACATATGCGTGCCTGTTCACCCCAAAGGTGTGCACATATGCATGCCTGTTCACCCCATAGGTGCACACACAGGTGCACCTGTCCATCCCACAGGCACACATGCCCATCCTACAGTGGCGCCTCCATGCGCCCCTGTCATGAACACAGGCACGCATCACAGCGTGCATGTCCACTACATAGTTGCACACCCATGTTCGACTGTGTAGAAAATAGTCGCACATATCCTGCACGCCTTTGTCCCCCCTACGGGTGCACCCATGCACAGATTTCTAGATAACAGGTGTGCACCCATGCATGCATATTCCTGGATCTCCCGTGCACTGGGGGGGCCACACCCATAAAACCCCCTATACGACCCTCCATACAGACCCTGCCCATAAACGGAAAACCTACTTCTATGCAGGATGATAAGACTACTAACCTAAAGCTTGCTGGTCCTGAATCAACTTCCTCGTTCTCCCGGAATCTCCAAATCTCCTCTAAATACCTCTCATCCAGTCACTTTGGTAGCAAGTACAAATGAGGTGGAAATGTGGGCCCTACAACTATATATAGGCCTTTCCACAAACTTCCAATCACCATTCCGGGAGCTCTGGGTGTCCGTCTTTCGATCTGTCTTCAGCCATGGGATCAACATCCCGTCATCTACATCAAGACAGTCCCCACGCTAGTTTTTATCCTTAGCCCCCGGGGTGCCATTTTTTCATACCCTGTCCAGGTACGCATGCTCATGTTCAAAATTATCAAATAAATGCTTGTATGTTCGATTCTCTTCAGATATTGTTCATGTCAGGTATTTGGTTTTCATGTGTGCAGGTACTTGGTCATCATACATCAACGCAACCCCTTCAGTTATATAATCAGCATTGGCATGTAATCGTTCCCTCTAAATCTCAATTGCATCTCCAGTCACACCCTCTAACAATGGCCTCTAGGATCCCCATCTTTGGCTCTGCAGTACCAACACCTCCATTGCATCTTAGGTACTGTCACCCGATAGCACTCTCCCCCACATGAGTTGTCCCATTCATAGCACCCTTTTACACTTTGACACTCATGTTGTTTTTCAACCCTTTATGGATGGGAGTCCTGATAGTCTTACATCATGTCGTGAATCAACCACATACTCCTTCTCCTCATTTTTCTAGCTTTCCCACTGGACTCCTATATTATCTCTTCAAGGTTCTATTTTGACTGCACCTCCGCAGTATCATGAACCCTCCATTTCCTACACAATCAGTTTGCCCCTCTGGAAATTTCCCTCCATTTCACCTACCTCATACAGAAACCCAGCCATGGGGCCCCAACCCTCCACCAGTTCTCCAAGCAAATTGTGCCCTAACCGGCCCAACCATATTACATTGGGGAACCCGTTTCTGTATTTGTACACTCATCCCAAAATATTATTTATTTATTTGGTACATTGTAAAAACCCTTTGTTTCGAGCATTTACATATATTTTTGTCATCACCTTTGACGACCTTTTTCCATTTTTGGTAAATGAAACCCATGTCTCCCTTGGTTGGGGCACTCCTTATCATCTACCATTGTTGACATCATCCATATACTCTGAGTATCCCATAGGCCACTTACCTCTGCCCTCTGAGTTTGTTCACTTTGTCCTGCCTCTCGCACAACTTACCCCATGTCTTGTTGTCCCCCTGACACTTGACCTAGTTGAACGGTTGCGGCCACTTATACTTCATACATACCCCCAACCAAGGGCAGTCTTGAGTCTCCATACATCTTGATTTTGTTCATGTACCTCCTTAGTTCCTAACCTCACCTAGTAGATTTCATGAATCCCTTTGCTTCTGGGAATCACGTCCCCTTTTTTGTCGACATCAACACAGTTTCCAGAAGGGCGACAGTATCTTGAATCTCATTACCTTTCCAATGAGAGGTCTCAGACAACACAGGGAGAACCACAATTGCTCCCTACTGTCGCTGACCCCTGTAACATTTGACTTCAACACTTTCTCATGTTACGGTGGGTCTTACTATGCAACTGTTGCAGTTATTTCTTGTATTTGTCGAAGACCTCTAAACTTAGTCGGGCTGTCAATGCCTACCAAATCCGTGATATTTCTTATAGATGTCACTACCTACTGTTCAGAGTATGTTCCTCCACAAAATTGTCTTCTGCCCTTATCATGACAGCCCCGAGGGCGTTGCATTTGTCTACATCAACAAACCATTCCTGTTTGAGTTACATGACATGAGCATGGGGCATGCCTGCCTCGTTTGTACACAGTTTATTTTTACACACCTTATGGAAGGTTGGGTTCTATAGGTTCCTTTCTCCCTTTGATGGGTAACTCTTGACAATCCCACTATTTCTCTCTCTTACAATGACACTCTCAATAGAAGAAACATTGATGAATTTCGGCTATACGTATGCTCCTAACCTCATCCATTGGGGGGCATCTGTTATCACTGAAATTTTGTCCACAAATGGTTACAAGAATCCATCAATGTCAAACAGTTATGAGGTCACCCATGGACCAAAATTACCACAAAAGTATTTCCAAAAGGTCCAAAACTATACAACTAGTGATAAAATTAAAGTGTGCTATGACTACACAGGGTGCGTGCGCACATGCGCAAAATAGAAACGCAAGAAAAAAGCACATGCGCCTGATGCACGACTGTGGTCACTAAAAGCCACGCACATCTGAGAATGACACATTTATGAGATTAGTCGGCCTCCCACCCACTTCTGGTTCATCTTCCCAGTTGATTTGACACCCAAATCTGGACTGGATCCGACTGGGTGTTTGGTCAAAGACCTAAAAATGCCCTAATTAGCCTCTTTTCACACTACAAGCTGGTTGCACAATACCTCAAAGAGGTGCTATAAAACAAGGCCATGGGTGCACTTCATTTCCAAGGAATTCAATAGAAAATTTATGCTGCTACTATTCTCTTGAGGAATCCTCTATTCTCATCAAGAGTATACTAGCACCATTACATTGGGCAATCCATCTCACCCCTTGAGTGGATTAGCTTGGAGTTCTTTCACCATTTTCATTCAAAGTTGTAAGAAGAGCTTATTTGTGGGGGTCCAAGAGCCCTCACTTGGAGGAAGAAGGGACTCATAGTCCTCTTTCTTCTCGGTGTTTTCTTTCACTAATATAAACCTTGCCATTGGTGACATGAGTCTTATTGTCTTTTGCTCTTATGTCCTTATGCTCAAATAGTTTAGTTGTTATTTTATTTTTTATTTTAATTCTTAGTTGTTCTTTTATATTTCTTTCTCTAACCCTTTTCCTTACAATTGTCTTTCTTAGCAAACCCAACTAAGATTGAAAGCACCTCTTTTTTTCTCATCTAGGTGGTAAAAGAGGTGCAACACCAAGCTTCCCCAAAATGAACCTTCACAAATTATGAAGGTCCCTCCTTATCCAGACCGATTGGTAATCGAGAAACCTACCACCCGACCAGAATTTGACATTTTGAATGAATTGAAAAATATTTGTGTCAAGATTCCTCTGCTTCAATCCATTAAAGACATTCCAATTTATAGTAAGGTAGTCAAAGAATTGTGTATTAAGAAGCCAAGTAGGAAGCAAAAGGACCCCCCTACAATACATTTGGTAGGAGGACTCTCTGAGTACATATCAGAGCAACCAAAACTAGCAAAGTATGGGAATCTAGGAAACCCCGTAGTGACCATAACCATTAAGGAGGTCTCCATAGGAAACACTCTCATAGACCTAGGGGAAACCATTAATTTTATGACCACTACTACCTTGGAACAATTATAGTTACAACCTCTTCTTCAGCCTACCCCAACCATTTTGTAATTAGTAGATAAGACTAGGGTTATACCTGAAGGGATTTTAGATGATGTCGTGGTTACTTTAGCCTCATGGGAGTACCTAGTAGATTTCCTTGTCATCCATTCAAAGGATCCTACCAGAGGCTATCCTGTTATTTTGGGAAGACCTTGGCTAGCCACAACCAATTCATTTATTGGCTGTAGAGAAGGAGAAATGACCATCTCAAATGGTCTCTCTATCCAGAAGCTCACCATTTACCCTCCAAATCAACCTATTATGGAGAATCTATGGTGGCTTGAATGTCCATACGAGAATGAAGACTGGGAAGAACCCGTATTTCCAAGTGACCATGCAAGGGCACTTTAGGAGCACACAACAAAAAATGTGCTAAACCAATTCATTTCTGTTATTACATGTGTGGACTTTCAACAGTCTTTTCCCCAATTTGAGTACATGTTTAGGGAAGAATTTCAAGAACAATTGGATCCATCCATTTTGTCTGTGACATATTTTATTTTCAAAATAGATGAATCTACCATATCTTACACTATGCCCTATGAGATTAGTCCAGGGAATTTTTTACATAAAAACTCTGGGCTAGATACAGACCAACAGAAACAGTTAGTAGATATCCTTAAAGAACAAACAGGAGCATTTGCCTGGGAATACACTGACATGAAGGGTATATTCCTTGACACATGCATCCATCATATATACACCCAAGGGGAGGTAACACCTATTAGGCAACCCCAGAGAAGGATGAACCCAACACTCAAAGACATAGTCAAGGAGGAAATCCAGAAGTTGCTAAATGTCATATTTATCTATCCCATCTTCGATAGTAAGTGGGTATCCCCGCTTGTAGTGGTTCCAAATAAAGTGACCGAGAAATGGAGAATATGCGTTGATTTTCGGGAACTCAACAAGGCCACTCTGAAAGACTACTTTCCTCTTCCTTTCATTAACCAAGTTCTAGATACCTTGTCTAGAAAGAAGTACTTTTCCTTTCTAGACGGGTACAATGGGTACAATCAGATTCTTATAGCACCCGAGGAACATGACAAGACTATCTTTACTTGTCCTTGGGGCACCTATGCCAATAGGGTCTTACCATTTGTATTGTGTAATGCCCCTGCCACTTTTCAATGAGTAGTACTAGGGATATTTCCCGATATTATTCATGATTGTGTGGAGGTCTACATGGATGACTTCATAGTCTATGAAAACACTTACCAAGAAGCCTTAGACAACTTAGAAAAATTCCTCATCAGATGCCACGAAATGAACCTATCTCTAAGCCATGAAAAATGCAAAATATTGTTAACTGAAGGAGTGGTTCTAGGACATCATGTTTCATCTGAAGGGATAAAAGTCGATCCTGCAAAGATTGAGGTCATTGTCAGAATTCCACCCCCCAAGACCCAGAAAGAGGTAAGAATATTTCTTGGACATGCCAGATATTATCGACAGTTTATTGAAAATTTTACAAAGATTGTTGCACCTATGTTTGGATTATTGATAAAAGATGTTGATTTTGTTTGGACTGAGCATTGTCAAACTGACTTTGAAACCCTGAAAGCCAAGATGTCTGTGGCGCCATTTCTTAGAGGGACCAATTGGACTCTCCCATTTCATATATCCACTGATGCCTCCGACACAACAATAGGAGGGGTATTAGGGTAGAAAGAGGACCAGTAGTCCTATGCCATTTATTTTGTAATCAAGAACTTGTTCCCTGCCGAGTTGAACTACACAGTCACTGAGAAAGAGTTCTTGGCAGTTGTTCAAGCTATTAACAAGTTTTGTCATTACATTACAGGTTATGAAGTATTTGTACACACCAATCATTCCACCATTAGGTTTCTCATGAACAAACCTATAACTAATGGCCAAGTAACTATGTGGCTCTTGTTATTGCAAGAATTTAATATCACTATGCTTGACCGACCTGGAAAGGATAATGTAGTAGTTGACTTTCTTTCCCGCATAAAGAATGAGGATGATGATACCCCTGTAGATGATAGTTTCCCATATGAGCATCTTTTTTTCCTCTCTTTCAATACCCCATGGTTTGTGGATATGGAAAACTATCTGGCTACTAGGAGATTACCGTCTCATTTGTCACCTCATGAAAAACGAAAAATTATTACACATAGTGCTAATTACTCTTGGGTTGGTCATGATATTTTTTGCACAAGTCCTAATTTGATTATTCATAGATGTGTCTGAGAGGACGAGGTACCTGAAATACTATGAAGTTGTCATGATAGACCATGTGGTGGCCATTTCTCTGACAAACGTAGAACATATAAGGTGTTACATTCAGGTTGGTATTGGCCTAGCATTTTCAAAGATGTTGCCAAGTATGTGAGAAGTTGTGATAGTTTCCAAAGGATAGGTAAACCTACGTCAGCTGATGAAATTCCTTTACAGGCCCAAGTTATGATAGAACCCTTCGAAAAATGGGCCCTCGAATTTGTAGGACCAATTTCACCCATGTCCCATAGGAAGAACTGTATCTTGGTTTGTACGGACTATGTCACCAAATGGGTAGATGAAAAAGCCCTATTTAGGGCCACAAAGAATTCTGTTGTCGAATTCATATATGAAGACATATTTACCCACTTCGGTGTCCCTCGTGAAATTGTTACCAACCAAGGCACTCAATTCACTGCCAAGCTGATGAAAGAGATAACAGAGAAATATGGTATTAAACATTGTAAATCTTCTCCATACCACCCGCAAGCCAATGGTCAGGTAGAATCCACAAACAAAGTTCTGGAAGCCATCTTGACCAAGAATGTTCAGTTACATCACCAATATTGGGCTGATAGGCTCCCAAAGGCTTTGTGGGCATACCGAACTACCTGGAGAAATACCACTGGGCATACCCCTTATGATCTAGTGTACGGGAAACAAGTACTTTTACCAATAGAATTCAAAGTAAGGACCTTCTGTATTTCCGTAAAATTAGTATTGAACCTGGATGAGGCTCAAAAGAAATGAGCCCTACAGTTGAATGAGTTGGATGAAATCAGGCAAGATTCCATCCAATAGACAATATTGGTCCAAAACCAGAGGAGCAAGTGGCATGACAAGTTTATTAAAAAGAAACACTTCCAGCCTGGTGATTTTGCCCTGTTGTTTGATTCCTGGTTCAAAACATTCAAAGGAAAACTTACCACCCGTTGGTTGGGCCCTTACGAGGTAGACACTGTATATGACAATGGAGCTATAAAAATTAAAACAATTGACGATGGACAAGTCTCCTTTGTGGTAAATGGACATTGACTTAAATTTTATCATAAGCCCATTTCCAGAGAGGATTTTCTACAGGTCATGTCAGATGACAAGGCATTGGCCTTAGTAGATGGGGAAGCCCCCCCTTTGTTCTTGAATTTTTTTTTTTAATATTTCCTACTATATATATGTAAATAGTTTTTGTTAATAAGACAATTCTAAGAGGTTTCTGTAAGTATTTATTTCACCAGGAGTACACAGTTTCAAGATCTTTCTTCAAAACATTGTTATACTTGAATTTTGTGTCTACTAAAGCATCAAATGAATAGTGAATTACTGTAATTAGCCATGTTTTTGCAAAATTATCATTTTTAAGGCATTCTAAAGCAGTTGCTCTTGAAACTCTTTACCACTGTATAAGGAAGTGATACCATAACTATCAAGCCTAGAGGTCTCTCGTACAGTTTTTTCCAAGAAACCTGAGTAAGTAAGTCAAGTGTGTTTATCAAAGAGTAACAAGGAGGTCTCATTAGTAGTTAGTCATGGAAACATCATAATAATTACAAAAGAAGAAAGTGAGTTGAGCCTAGAGATACCTTTCTGTTCTTTCTTGATGGTACCATCCACTACACACTAAATAGCTTGATTATATCATATCTTTAGATAGGCCACATCCGCTTAAGTACCCCTTACATCAGGACAACCAATGATAATATAACAGAAAGTCATATTCTAACATAAATACCATCCCAATTGAAAAGAAAAAAAAGAAAGAAAAGTTGTTTTCAAAGTTGTCCCCCCATCTTCTTGCATAAGCAATGCTATATTAAAATCTTAAAAGATGGAGGACCAGTCTCTGAGGATTTAAGAGGCTAACCCACTGGGATACTGAACAAGTATGCTGGAAGTGGGTACCAGCATGTGGTATGACTAGGTAAACCCATCGAAGTACTGAACAGTCTTGCTGGCAGTGGGGAATTCTACCAAGCGAGGATGGTAATCTGAAAAAAATAAATAATAAATGTAAACTTGTCCTGTTGTATGGCATTACTTGTAGAAAAAGATGAGATGAAGTATGTGTGGTTAAGCTAAGGTTAATGAACTCCATACACTTTCCATTGGGAAATAACTTTAAGACTATCTTGAAACTCTCTTGCCTACCTCTTCTTATATATATATAGGTTCTCTTATCCTATAGGTGGGGCCATCTCCTAACTGTCTCATTAGACCAATCTGTGAAATTTCATCTTTACACTTGACATACTGTAAATCTTCGGCTATTGGGGGATACTAACTAGTTTCCCATACTTTTGATTGTGATGTGTCACAATACTTAGGTGTGGGGGAGGGGTTCATGAGCTGACAAATGATCATTTCCTAGAGAAAAGAGTCTTTGCAAGAATTTTTGTATTATTACCATGATACAGGTTATTACATTGATAGCCATGTTATTTTTAAATGCTTAACTCCTGTGTGCTATACATTACTAAACTCATGCTTAACATACCATTCTTTATTGGTTATTTAACATACCACTCTTTATTGGTTATCTTCCATTACAAGTTGCATATTGTAGGTTTGACAATACATGTTTTATGCTTTCTATAACCCGTTCATTGTAGGTTTTGACATTATATGTTATATGCAAGAAGAATGAGTGAACATAGAGCACTCTGCCTCTGCTCATTAACCACTATGGTTGTCAAAACCACTTCAAAATTGTAGGCTATCCATTATAAGAGGCGAAAATGAACTTAACACAGGGGTATCGGATGAAGTACCGTATGAGGTGCTGGATGAGATGTCATTTGAAGTGTCGTTTGAAGTGCCATTGAATTGCATACCAATAACTATCCTAGATTCCAGGTAACCAAAATTCAATTATATTCAATTACATTGGTTGCAGGCATTGATTAAAAGATGCCTCATATGGTTATGATCAAATGTCCATGTCAAAAGACTTGGACATTGATCTAATTATGCACCAGTCCATTGCCAAAAATTGAGCCTTTGAATTTGAATTCTTCACACATGGCAGCACGCGCGCACATGTGTGTAACTCACTCCACCTTAAGTGCATCCAAAATCAGGTTGGGAACTCTATTATTTCATTTTCCCTTGCCATTTTCTCTTCCCTGCATTAAGGAATCGTGCCCAACCTCTTCCAAATTCTCCCTCTGTTCTAATGACACTCAGATTGTTCTAAACCCGTGCCATCTCTTGGCCTTTTCACACCCTTGCTTGGTAAAATTCTCCCTCTGTTCCAATCACACTCAGACCATGCCCAATCTGTGTCATTCCTTGGCTCGATTTCTCCCTTGCTTGGTGAATTCAAACTCTGTCACAATGCCCAGAAGATACAAACCCTCCTCCTATGCAGACTTGTTTTTCATTCCAGAATTTGCATAGTATAGGGAAGTGCTCTTGCATGTTGGCTGGGGGCCATTTCTGTCTAGTTTGCAAGGCCATGATGACGGTCTTTCTATAAAATTTGTAGTTGGTTTTGATGGAAAGATAACACATGTATGGTCTCTCAACTTTGCAGTCACAAACGAGTCAATTGCTGCTGCAACAAAACTCCCAAGAATGCGAGATAGGTGGTTCAAGAATCATCAATTGTCGCGCTCAAGTTACAACAGGGTGTTTAAGCCCGAATTCGAGAGCATTTCAGGAGCAAAAGGGTATGCTAAGGAGTGGATAAAGCAGAATTGGTCAATCCCCTCATCGTCATCACAAGGTTAATTACATGTGAAGGTAGATACTCCACCTTCAAAGCTTGTCATTTTAGATTGCTGGCTCATTTTCTGTTCAATAAAACCTTGAACTTTCCCTTTTTATTTTCTCAAAAGCTTGGAGAAGATGTCCTTTCAAGTGAGGAAAAATGTGACTAACCCCCACAATAGTCTATTCCACCACGATTGATCAAACTCCTCGTTCTTACCGAACTAGAGAAACAGGGGCAAAGTTGGGATGCCTTTATCTACCAATTTGCAAACCCCCACTTGACAATTAAGACCGATAGAAAGCCATTTACCCTAAAAACTATCTCTCCATCCAAGCCTCACTCTCCAAGAACTCCAAAATCCATTGCACAAACCCTCTCTTTGTCGAAACAATACCAAAAGCTTGTTGACATTCCTACTTATTCATCGGGGAAAAAGACCAAGAACAAAGACCAAAAGAAGCCTATTGTTGACCCCCCAATGCCTTCATTTTCTCTTGATCCTACACCTAAGAAGCCCCAAGAAGTAATGCAACAAGACTTTCCCATAATTCCCACAAACAAGATGGGAGCCAACCGATTTGGTAAGGGACCCTTTCGGAAGAGTACCCGAAACATAAGAACCAAGCCTTATGCAAAACCTCCACCTGCTTCATATCCTATCCAAGTGTCCTCCGACCTTGAGAGCCCTCATAAGAAACCTAGAGAAGTCTCTGCAGATGGATTAGAGCCACTAAGGAAAAAAAATTAGAACCTACCTCACCTTTCCGATCTCCCATCACTTCTACTTCACCCATGCCTACTCTTGATCCTAAAACTGATAAATTGCCCACATCCCTCAAAGCATCTAAGCCTTCCTCAAAGATCATCGATTCTGTGCCAACTATAGAGCACCTACAAAAAGAAAACCACAAGATTCTCCAACAGTTGGAAGAGAGGAAGACAATAGATACACACCTTCATCATGATAATGCAGTCCTTCAGGCAAAGGTCAATTCCCTTCAGCGGTTGGTTGATGAAATGACTAAATCTAACCGCAGCCTCAGAGAACAATTGAAGCAACACAAGAGGCACAAGGTTAAGTCCACATAGCAAGAAGGAGAAGCTTCCAAAGCTAATCCTCCTCAGCAAGCCTAGTTCTGAGGGGTAACTTCTTTTTGTTTGCAGTAGGACTTGCAAATTCGTAGGTGTGGGGGTAATGTTGGGCCCAAGATATGATCATTTTTTATGACGGCTATTATACATTTTTGCCACATGTACATATATGTTTTGCATGTTTTGAAGGAGATTTTTGAAGAATTTTATGATAAAATCGTATAATTGGCATGAGGTATGTGTAATTCGTGATTTATGATTAAATCAAGTTTAATTCATCATGTTTCATGGTTTCCAAGAGTTAATTCATGTTTTTCTGCTGTAACAGGGCAAAACACACCATGTTTCCAATTTCGACACTTGATCCAACACTCGTTTCAACACTCGTTCCGATACCCGATCTGACACTCGTTCCAGCACCCATTATTGCACAAAAACGCAAGGCGAGTTGGCGGTTATGGTATTGGAGGCCAGTGATGGACAAATAGAGCACATGGGTTTTGTTTATCATTGCCCCCTCTAGCTACTAAGCTCAAGACAACTTGATTTCAATTGTCTAAAGAGGGAGATTATTGGCTTCCTCTGTTTTGTTAGTTATGGCCGCATTTATTGTAATTTGCCGAATTTAGAGGTGGTTTGACCCTCCTGTGGTCGACCACCTGGGTTGTAATATTATAAATACCGATAGGATGGTCATTAGATTGTTAACCAAGTAGCATAAGCATTAGAATTGCCAGAAACTCGTTTTTACTCTGTTTTGACATTTCACATTGCCAGAATTGTGCCAGAACTGCGTTTTCATGTTTTTATGGTGAATTCGTCCTGTTGAAGTTTGTGGTGTGCTTGTAGAAGGTAGCCACGACTTGTTGGGGGGCCCACCAACAGTTTGGTGATTATATTTTTGTTGTTTATGCAATTTCTTAATTTAACTACTCTTTCTTATTTCCTGTACATGTGTGTTTTTTTATCTAATTGATTAATTTGTTGTAGCTTAATTGTCTTGCTTTTATTTTGCAGATTAGATGATGATATGTGTTAGTATGTATTAGTTTTGTATATTAGGAACAAACTTGCAAGTTTCTACACTAACCTCGTGTGTAGTTAGACGTTAGATCATACTTTATTTTTTGATTTTTTAGTCTAGTTTAAAACAGATTTTTAATTAAATAGAACAGAGTTTTAACTTGGGTTTCTTTGATAGGGATGTTGATGGATGGATAGATTTAATTCCCGTTCTTAGTTATAGTTTTCTTAATTCAGTTTTAGATAGATTTCATTTTCTTTGTTATTGGTTAACACAATTTTCAATTTACTTCTTGATATCATAGTTTAATTTATGTTTTTAATTCATCATAGCTTGAATGATTAGAATAGACATAGCATAGTTTTCCTTTGCGCAATTTCCTTTCATAGATTAAAATGCAATTAAATTCCTTAGTTAGATAATGATGATCTCATTATGATGTTAATGGTTTATACATGAATATGCAGGGTATTTAACATTACTTTTGTCATGGCTAAATTTTCATTGGATTGTTTAATACATACATTTCATTTTTCCATTGAGATTAGTGTTGAGTTTATACTGTTGGAATTGTCCTTTGTTGTCAAGTGTCATTGAGATATCATTCGTCACCACTGAAGGCATTCACACAACCACCAACATTACATTTGAGTGTTTCATAGATTAAAGATAGTTTCTTGCTTTTGTAGATTGGAAAAGATAGTTTCTTGCTTTCATAGGTTAGAATATAGTTTTATTGTTGTTATAGGGTAGTTAGTCTTTTGCTTCATAGATTTAAGAGAAGTCTTGTTTATTGTAAATTAGGAATTTAGTTGGTAGTCCTCATTGCTTTCAATAAAATGGATTTCATCTCATGCATTAGAAATAGTTTTGCATCAAGAATTTAGTCCACTTGCCTCTTAGGCTAGCTAGTTGTTCAATGAGAAGTCTTTGCTTACTTGTCCCTTTGCTTTAGTAGGATATATAGTTGTCTTTGCTTACTTTTATTTTTCTTTAGTAGGTTAGTTAGGTGTCTTTGCTTACTTGTCTATTTTATTTAATAGGTTAGATAGGTGCTTTTGCTTACTTTCTTATTTAATTGCTTTCATAGGGTGGTTGCTCATTGAATGTAGGTTGGCAAGTTAAAAGTAGTTTGCTTTCATCATTTGCTTAGTATGCTTAGTAGTTTACCTTTGCTTATTGTCATGAACTAGTTTTCTTTGAATAAGGTTTTTACTTGCTTTCTTAGGAACTATCCATCAATCCTTGGCCCAAAAGTACTTAGGTTACCTAGTTTCATGTTGCTTAGTAGGGTTTTCTCATTAGATAGGTTTGCTTGAATAGATTAGTCGTAGATAGATTCTTTCATTAATTAGATTATACTCCTACCAACCTCTTACCTTTGGCATATTTTTTGCTACAACTCTAAGTTTACTTACCCTGGGTTGACAATTTAATTGAGGGTAGTTTAGTGTCTTTTTTAGTACATGTAAATCACCTAATAGTATTTCTCGTAGAATAGACTTGTATTTATGGATTAATTATAGTGAAATGTTCATGAATGTGACCATAGTGAATCTATGTAATAATCGTAAATATGATGAGTATAGGAATCTGAACCATAAGTAAGTAATATTCAATAGAACATAATCACGTGCATAGATATAGTAAGGAATAATGAACCAATTTTTTTCCTCCCATTCCCTTACTACTGCAGAAGCCTGGTTCTCGCAGTCCCAATAGATACCTCGGGTGAGACCTCACCTATGCAAGAAGGTCATGATGTCAAAAGGTTCGGTGTCTGGTGGGTTTTTTGGTCATAGATAAACCAAACCTTAGATCTTACAACCCGTGCACAAGATAATTCTAACAAATGGTTCTATTGCTAGGATCGGGAATTTGTGATTAAGGGAATGTTTTGGAGGCTAAATAAGAAGGATATCACAAAATGGTTGGAAATAAAGGAACGAGAGTTTGCACGAAAATAGAAAATGAATCCTTGTATGAGTGACAAGAAATGTTTGCAAAGGTATGTGTACACAGATTTGCATGGAATATTCTTTGGTGAATTCCCAAATATTCTGACAGAGTGGATAGATAGGTTAGTAGAGAAAATTGGAAGGTTCAGGGAAAGAACATCGAGGAATTGAACTCCTAAATTGGTAATAGAGTTGAATGTTGTAAGTAACCCAACTACTTGAGAAGTTAAATTTTGGTTGGATAGCATATTAGGAGGATATATTACAGAGTTTGCAGTAGATTGCATTCAATCATACAATGTTGTATAAAGGGACTTTTTCAAAGGTCCACACAGGACGTTCTTGAAATCATTAGGCACGTGGATAAATATGTTATTGTGTGAAAAACAAGTGATGATCATGGAATCCGACGACTAAATGGGTTTTCGTACATAGGGGAGATGAAGGATGGCAAGAGGATCGTAAGAGAGAATGGATAAAGCAATGAGAAAGGAAGGGAGGGATTGATGATGCAAGAAGATAATATACCATAGGAACGATACTAGTTTAGAGAGCTTCTTAGAGGAAGGAGGTACACGAGGAAAAAGATTGGGGTTGATAAAGGAGAGCCACATAGTGAGACAGAGGGGAGAGAGCCTTGCAAACTAGTCTGAATCATGGAGATACCGTATATAGAAGGAGAAGAAGAGGAGATTTAGTTTGTTCCAATAATCGAAGAACCAATAAGTCATACTTAGACATAATCCTGTGAAGAATCCATGACCTTGTGTGCGTCATCACAATCAAAGATAAAAATTTAATATTTGCCAAAATCCATCATAGTTAGCCAAGGAGGAAAGAGTAGTAGTGGTTAGAGCAGTGGAAATAGTGCACCAAGTCAGAATCAGAGTCAACTATCATCATCGAGAAGAGGGAATACACAAAGCAACATGGCAGGGGTAGATAATACTCTTAAACTTCCTGAGTTCCAGGGAGTGGGATCAAAGGATCCATAGCAACATATGTTTGTCTGTAAAACAATTTGGACCTCTAAGAATGTAAAAGATGAAGCTATGGAGATTGCACAATTAGCGAACAAATTAATATATTGTGCACTAGTATGGTATATGAAGTTACAAAGTATCACTCCTACAAGAAAGGCCAAGACCTTGGAAAAAATAAAGCAAGCATTACTAAAGGAGTTCAAAAATCCTAAGTCAGAGTCACAATGTATCACAGGATGAAGGAGATCAAACATGTGCAAACAGAGTCTGGATTGGATTTCTATCATAGATTTAAGGATGTGATGGGAATACTATTTTTCTAGATCCCAGATCAACAACATCAAGAGTGGTTTATTGCAGGACTTCTACCACACATTTGCATTCCATTAATTCAACATAAAGTTACGTCACAACCCAAGGCCCTGGAAATTGCAATGAAATAAGAGTCATCTTCAGTAGGATATAGTGGAGGAATAGCACAAGTTCAGACACAGTTGGTTGCATTGATAATTCAACTATTCGAGCTTACAAAAGAGAAGGAGAAATGAGAACAAGTTTGGTGTACCAAGTGCAGGACTGAAGGCCATCATAAGGACGAATTCCCATTATTCGCATAGTATTTGGAAGCTGGAGCATTGAACCCATTACCAGGGGGATAATGCAAGATATATAAGAAATGGGGCCATCATCCCACTGAGTGTCTATTTCTACATAAGTATGATAGTGAAAAAAAGAACTTGTTTTTCAAGTTTTGCAAGTCTATAGGACATGAAGAGAAGGATTGTCATGCACCTGACTTAATGAGGGAGTGCACATTAGATATGTATAAGATCCAATAAGACAATGTCACAATAGAAGGGGGTGGTCCAGAGTATAAAAATGAAAGAGGCTTCAATCAAGGGAACAAAGGGAACGTTGGTAGAGGTCGAGGTAGAGGGAATTTTGGTAGAGGAGGATGAGGACCAATTATATGTTATAACTGTAATCAACCTAGATTGTTGGCCCACAACTACTTGAATCCAGGTATGGCATGCACATATTGCAGAGAACTGGATCACTAGACATAATACTATCCCCAACTAATTTCAAAGTGGCAGGATAGAGGAAACCCACACCAGAATCCGAATCAAAATGTGTAGAAGATATCAGCCGAATGACACAATGAAGGACCAATAGTAGCAATTGTTACATGCGGAGGATCTAGAAAAAGGGATGATATGACGAATGAAAGAAAGAAGACTAAACAGTGGGTAAGAAATTCAGTAGGGCCTATGCCAAAATTTGATCCAAAACAAGAAAAGGGGACATATCATAGAGAAAGAAAAGAATTACCCGGACAACATTGGGTAGCATCAACATCATATGTTCCTCATATAGAAGATCGCGTGATGCTAGAGAAACCAATTGGAAAGGTAAACACACTAATGGAAAACATGAGGAGTTGTGTAGAGCTAATGAAGGATGAAACTACACTGAGTACACTATATGAAATGATTGATCACTATATAAGAGGAAGGGAAATTCCTACTGCACAAAGAATGGTAAATCAGGTACTGTGTAGGAAGAGAACCAATGAAGAATTTAGGTTTAGTACATAGATTGGAGAGTATGATGTGGATAATGTTATCCTGGACTTAGGGTCTGATGTGAACATGTTACCTAAGTAGACAAGGGAGATTATGGGAAAACCCAAGCTAGTATGGTCTCATGTTTAGTTAAGGCTCATGAATCAACACAACACAGTTTTGATTTGGATATTGATAGGAGTACCTATGAACATAGATGGGGTGCGCAACATGGCATACTTTGAGGTTATTGAAATCGTAGACGACAGTCAACCATATCCATAATTTATTGGACTGGAATGGGCTTTCGATAACCAAGAAATAATTAAATTGAAGAGGAGGGAGATGATATTTGAGGTTGGAGATTTAAAATTCACTACACCCTTGGACCCATTAGAAGGAAAGAGATACATAGAGCTAGCAAGAGGGAACAACATTAACAATTTATACAACTTGACTATGTGGATGGAGGATTATGTCAACCTGACAACGGATGGTGAATTGAGTACGAGAAGTATCATTTCGTGCGCATATGATTCAGAAGCAAGTCTAGAGCATTAGAAATAGAGGATGCATGAAGTGTCAACTAGACAATGTGCATGCATAAACCAATCCTTGCACTGGATTGGAATGAAACTATTTGATCCACCTAGGTATGATGGACTAACCGAGATAAGTATGTTTGTAAAATAATTTCATATGTAGGTACTCGAACAACAAAGGTTGTTAGCACTTGATGTTTTCTTAAAGGTGACTCCAACTAGATGGCGGGTTGTACACAGAGAGGGAATTAAAGACTGGTCACACTGCAGTAGACTAATGCAGATACGGTTTGGCTCTGAGGAAGAAAAAATTGTGTAAAAGTATACAGGAGAGAGTGACCCGGTGGGTCATGTGGAACAATGCAAGGCTTTATGGAGTTTAGTACCAGAACCATAGTGGATGCATAAATTTATACACACATTGGATGCAATTCCAAAGAAATGGTATTTAGAATTGGATATGTGCAAGGAGACAACAAGATGGGAAGAAATGGTCCAGAGGTTCAAGATCACGTTCACATTTGAACATGAATCTCCATCAATAGATGCAGTGCTACATGCAATTCGAACAAAGATCTTCTCCGAGGAAGAGACGATGGAGGTAGTACCATTATGAAGTTTTCACAAAGCCAAGATGACTATCGATAATATATTGGAGTGCTATAATGTATCTAAGGAAGAGTACGAAGAAGAGGGTCCTAGGAATGTACAAGTACCTAAGACAGAAGGAGAATGAGCAGTAGAAGGGCCATAGATTGAATCTTCCGCATATACATAGACTATAAAGACAGGAAAGGTAAACATTAGGATGACAAAGAATCCCAAGTTTGCACAGAGAGGAGATTATTGGAACAATGAGAGAGTTGAGAAGATTGCAGATTTACTGCTAGAATACTAGGACCTATACCCAATGGAATTTTCATAAATGAAGGGGTGGAAAGGTGTTATAGGACAAATCAATAAGTGTGGACACAAACATATCTCCCTAGTTTCATCCCGAAACTAGAACAAAACAAGACATAATATAAAACATTCCCTAAGTTTTAATTATCAAGCATACTAACTAACAAGAGATAAATGACATACCTTTTAAATGTCGTTTGTCCTTTCTAGTGTTATCCTCACTCCATTCCAAGGCTTATGGGATGTTGAACCTATAAAATGACACAAAACAACGAAGTGAAAGCAACGACATATGCTCAACAAAACCTCTGTATGTGATCAAGGAGTCATACAATAAAATAAGACCAATTTTATGGGAAAGAAATATATCACTGTATTAAAGATATGAAAAGGAGAATGCAAACAAAGCCTTGATGTTGTAAGGTCCCTTCCAATAGTTCCTTGCTTCCCACACACTTCTAATCCATATATTCTAATATGGTATATCTGATAGCTACTCACAATCAATCTTGACAAAGCAAAGCTCAAAGCCAATATAGGCCCAAAAACTCCAAGCTACAAAAATTACTCAAACCTAATCAAGATAATTTTCCCAATGAGAACTCCTCTCCTTTTATAAGATGAAAAGGATAGGGTGAGAAGGTTAGGATGATCCCATGAGATTAGGGATGCAACTCATATCCAAACCGATCGGAGGCCACCTCACCCTTGAAGCTTCTATTCTAGAACTTTCGAGAAATTCCTCTTTTTCCTTCGTACAAAAATTGTCACACCCTTAACACTGAGAAAAATGGGACGACGTCACATTCCATTGTGGTGAAATCTATGAAGATCCTATATCATCACACCCTTAACAATAAGAAAGGTGTGACGATCCCTTTTTATAAGGTTTTTGACAAAGAAAAAGTATAATTTCATTTCTATGGGAAAATGTATCTTCATTCTTCTTCAATGATTAAGGCCATTGATCCTTCTAAAGACAAAGGATAGGTTTATATCATTAATGGTCATAGGGGTGATGAAAATAATGTGTAACAGTGAGCCCCCCAAAGTATGAAGTTAGAATAAAGTGATAGATGAAATACTTTGTCGAGTGTGTGTAGGGAACAAGGAACATGTCGGTCGGAAACCTGCCAACAAACAAGGAAATATAGTACAATAATATGTCATCACTGAGATAGGAATTCCCATACTCATAATACAAATGACTCAAAGCATAAATTCCAACATGCAAAGATCCATGTCAAGTAAGACATGTAATGGCCACCAAACATACATTGTGGATCCATGTCAATATGACTCAAATTTGAACATAGCCACAAAAAATACATTGTGGATCTATGTGTTAAAGAGTCAAATCTGAACATATCCATGAGACATACACTGTGGATCTATGCAATAGTACAATATGAATATACTCCAACGCAACCTGAATCTGTCAAAAAAGATCCAGGGTCTTCATCTCCACCACTTTATAGTACAAATCTAACCATGTGAATACATGTGTTGAATTCGAACATGGTAGGAACCACTTGATTACTGGTCATTAGTGTATACCATTAACAAGTGAGAGGGAAATCACCATAGTGTCAATGAATCCCAAGGTATTCTAGTATAATCCAACGCATGTGAATTAATGAGTTGAAGTCAAACACTCGATGAAATCTGTCGATCAAGGGTCAATAATGAAAACCCACTATCGAAAGGGAGGAAAACTGCCATTGAGGCATGCAAGTGCCAAGGTACCAATTAGTTTCTAAGTATAATTCTTGGATATTGAGTTGAATTCGACAGGAAAAGACTCTTCAGAGGAGGGCCTTAATGTATCCCCCATCAATGACACGAAATGAGTAAAAAGAGTTGTAGATCAGAGTAACAAGTAATTCAGGACTGACTCAGGGATGGCCGATGCAATATAAGGCTTAAGGACTGTAGAAATGGCCGATGTAATAGAAGGATTTCAGGGTTGAACTTCTCTTTGAACATATTGACGACATGACAATTGTCTTGGAAAAACTGACTCAACAACAGAGATCATAGACCAATTTGTAATCTTATAAAGGAGTATGATCAAAAGACAAGTGAGTATTTCAACCTAGACACAAAGTGAGTGAAAGGGTGTCATGTTCAAAAGTGACTCGTCCATAGAATACGCGTTTAGACACATTTCTTTCCCAATTTTTCCCCCACCATTTTTGGCGAGTACCTCTTTATTTTTACACAAGCTTGAGGAGGATAACATATGCTTGAACTGTAAGCTCATCCTTCAAAGTATATTTAATGAACCCTAGGAAGGAGTGGTTCGGTCTCATATGGGATTTTCGATGTTTGTTTTATGAGTCCAAAGAAATCAAACTCAATGGTCTTTTTATATTTATGGAGTTTGAAAAGAACTTAAAGAGGACTCCAAAATGTCCTTTTTCATAAAACAGTGTGGTGAGACCAAAAAAGGGATAATCTACCACTCAAAAGACGTTTTCTTCAAATACTTTAACGAGCGTGAAAAGAACAAGATCGCTCAACAATATTTTCATGTTTAGAGAGTTTGAAAAGAGCTTAAAGAGGACTCCAGGGAGTTCCTTTTTTGTATAACCTTTACGAGTCCGAAAAAGTGATAATAGTATACTCGGTTAGATTCTCATTGATTTACGAGCACGAGAAAGAACAAACACTAAGCTCGATATTGTTTTCAATTTTACACAAGCTTAAAACCAAACAAAAATATGCTTGGAGCTGGTTCATTTTTACACAAGCGTGAACTAGAGGAAACTATGCTTGAGGTAGGTGGTTTCATTTTTACACAAGATTGAACCATAGAAAACTATGCTTGAGGCTTCCCAATGCATGGTTGGTGCTTACAGAATCCCATGGTTGGTACTTAGCCCCTAGCTTAAGAAAACCATCGGCTTTAACTTTAGTATGAAGTCCAGAGGCTGTAAGAATTGCCCCTGAAGCTTTGTTGCCTCCAACAGCATAGGAGGATGAAAGGAATCTTCAAATACTACACGTAATGAATTACTTGACTCAATTAAAGAGGGGGAAATCTATTTCATTTTTTAACGAGCTTGCTATAAAGAAGAAAAACTATGCTCGAGAATCTAGGTTCAATCCCCAGACCTATGTTTCATTTTTTAACGAGATTGACACAGAAAAAAGAACTATGCTCGTAAGCTCTATTTCATTTTTTAATGAGGTTGCTACAGATACGTGAAAACTATCCTCACATGATCTATTTCATTTTTAACGAGGTTTCCATAGAGACGCGAAAACTATCCTCGTAGTTGGTTTCATTTTTTAACGAGCTTGAAATAAAAAAACCATGCTAAAAAAAATCTTCTTGATCATGGCTTCCAAGAGGACAACACTCTGAAAAGACACCATGTCAAGGGAAAAAACTTGGTCATGGACTCCAAGATATATTCACTCGATGGAAGAAACACACTCTGGAAGGAACACATGTCGAGGGCCACGATAGGGGTAAGGAGTTCAGTCTCCAATAGGCGTACCATAGAGATAGCCATGTCAACTACAAGATCCAAGTCATCAAATATTGAGCGTACAATGAGAGGCTCATCTGCATCAACAAATGAAAGCATGGGAGACAACACCACATAGTTTACATGTGGCGGGGGTGATACCGTCTGCATATAAGAACCATCTAGGGAGGTCATTGAGTTGATCGTCAAGTCAGGGCCAACAAATGAAAGTTGATCAATAGTCATAGTTCTTCCATTGTGAGGAAAATATATCATACGAAAAAAAGTGTATAGGATAGATTTAATGGCATAGACATAATATTTCCCAAGGATTAAATCAAAATCCAAGGGATTGTGGACTACCATGACATTAATAAAGACATTTTCCCCTCCCAAAGTTACAGGAAACTGAGGAAGGGTTCCTAAAAGTTTACTCATTCTTATGTTAAAAGCTAACAGATTTTGGGTAACTGGCACAAGCTGAGGACAACCCAAATCTTGTTAAGAAATAGAGGACAAGATACTAATAGATGCACCTTCGTCTTTCAATGTTTGAGGAACGTCGTGACCACAAACTTGTATTTTAATATTGAAAGGAATGTAAGAGGGAAGACGAGGTGTAGTTAGAGCACCCCAATAAAAAAGGATGAACTCATTACTTGGAGGGGGTTCCATGGGAGAAGGAGGAATTCCCCTTAGCACAGTAGATTTTGTATCAACGAGAAAAACGTGGGAAGTATTGGGTTTAATCTCTAGCGGGAGAGTAGGATCGACCGATGACAAGATCAGATCGACCACTTGGGTTGCATTCTCCAAAGGGAGAATGGGGTCAACGGATGGAAACAGATTAATCGCTTGGGTTTCATTCTCTGGCAGGAGAGTGGGATTGATTGAGGATGGGATCGGATCAACCACTTTGTCAACTGGTTCAACTAAGGACATGACCAGATTGACGACATGATCAACCGAATTGACCGATGAAGGGATCATATTGATCATTCCATCCAATACAGGTGGGTCAAGAGTAAGCTTGCGATAAGAAGCTGGAAGTTGAGGTTGGGAAACAATCATGTCTTCTAGTAATTTCAAGGCTTCGTCCATATGATGGAAAAGGTGAGTTTTATGACTCCCTTAACATAACATACACAATAACTTGACTCTACTTTTCTTCCTGACTAGTTGATGGGAGGTCATCAACATGTTGTTCAAAGGTTGACGACATGGGTTGGCAAGTGTGTGTAGACCATGCTTCTATAACCTTGGATAGACCAGGGAAATATTTAAGAATATGGCTACCCTTACAAATCTTGCAAGGGTATTTGGGCTTACAGGTTAGGGTTGTCTTGGCACCATCAACAATCCCAACACGATTATCAATAACATTTGGTTGTCCAACATGTCTAGCAGTGGTTGGAGGTGTGGATACTTTCTTATTTTTCTTCTTCTTAATCTTCCTTTTCTTCTTCTTCTTATGCACTGAGTTACTAGCTTTAGAGCTTTCACTCAGCGAAGAACATGAAATAAAATAAGACCCTACCAGTGAAGGAGGCAAAGAAGATTTTATCAGTGAAAGAGGTGAAGGATCAACATGAGGTTGATGTTCTTGGGGGGAAGTGCTTAGGACTGAAGTACCTACTACATTCGAGATTACTTGAGTGGAAAACAACCATACTGGTAATCCAATATTGAGGCCTGAAAGGCTCAAAGTAGAAATGTGAGGAGGACCAATGTTTCCGTAAGAAGGAAAAACAAAAGGTTCCCCTAGAGAAGGGGTTGCTTCATTGGTAATTCTAGGAACTTATGCCTTTAAGCACAGATCCAACCTAGAGTATGCTAGGGAAAATAAACAACACATGCTAAAAATCTAGGAAGCAAGAAAACAAACAAAACCTTCGCACAATGAACACACTAGTTGGTGATGAAATCCAACGTCACGAGAACAATATAAGAAGGGGATGAGATAGAGCGGGTGGAAAAGTTACATTGACGACTTGCTTAATAGACTTACACCCTGGTGCAAGCTCCCACACATAAACGTGGGTATACCCTCCAAGGATCCTGAGTGAGTTTGGCCAACATAGATTCTAGGTACCATGAAGACTTGTCCCTTCACAGTTACCTCATGTAAAGACCTTAAAGATATAAGCCACTAAGGTTAGCAATTACGACAATGATGCATGGGGAAACCATCGACAATCTGATCTACATGCAAAGGCAGGGTATCTAACCCCGAAATCAACTCGAGAAGGTCCCCATAGGATTTTCTTCTCAAGTGACCCCCAATAATACATGCAATCTATACAATAAGACCAACAAAGCAAGGTGAGCAACTCTTCCAGTATTAATGCAACCTCATGATTGAACCTTGTGTTAGAAGGGATTCCCAGGACAAAATGTAGCAAGTGGATTTGACTCTCCCTATCACAAGATATTATGTTTGTTTGCAGCTTTGGAAAGTTATCTTTCACACCTATTCCAAAGCCCTACACTCTAAGCTAATGTAGGTTTGCTACCAGAAAATATAAAAATGTCTAATCAATTTTTATAAGTGCTTTATTTTAAGGCTGTTGTTTACTCAAGAGGAAAATGGCATGGACTAAATGGTGTTTTCACCGACTCTAAACAATGCAAAGAAATTAGAATGCAAATATTTCACTTTAATGAAAATTATATTACGAGAAGGAGAAAACGTTTATCATTCCCAGATGCACAATGTCCAAAAAATGTTATTAAACTCATCAATATTAATATCTTCAAGAAATGATCCAAAGAGACTGTACACCAATACACGATTCTTGGCCCTCCCCAACCATGAGGGGGGAAATTTTTTAGAATTCAAGACCAAAAAATTCCAAAAAACATGCAATTTATCTAATTCAAATGCAAAGATTCCCCCAATCTAATGCAAACCAAGAAATAAAAAAAATTGTTTCAAAGATAGCTAAAAGAAGATTCAAATTTGTAAAGAAGATTGTAATCAAATCATAATCAAACCCAAAAATTCACCCCAAAACCATATCTAAGATCTAGGCAGGGAAAACCATCAAAAACTAAAATTTTTCACAAAATCATTGCGACCTACCATCCAACACAGTGCGACGATCCTAGGTCGTCGCAGGCTAGAGAAAAGTACAATGCGATGAAATCGCAATGTGTCTAAAGGCAGGGTGTGTCAATCCTAGATCGTTGCACTGTATCTTAAAGCCAGGTGTGGTGATCAAAGGAAAAAGGAAAAAAATAAAAAGCATGAAGGTTTTCTAGTGAAATTAAACAATCAGAGAGTCAATCTGGATCTCCCAATGACTCATAAAATAGAACCCAGGCAATCAAAGAAAGAAAAAAAGACAAACTAGGAAAAAAATTCAATCCCCAGTATGGTCACCAATTTTGTTATCATACAAATCGGTAAGTGCGGACACAAACAGATCTCCCTAGTTTCACCCCGAAACTAAAACAAAACAAGACATAACATAAAACTTTCCCTAAGTTTTAATTATCAAGCATACTAACTAACAAGAGATAAATGACATACGTTTTAAATGTCGTTTGTCCTTGCTAGTGTCATCCTCAATCCATTCCAAGGATTATGGGATGTTGAATCTGTAAAAATACACAAACCAACAAAGTGAAAGAAACAACGTATACTCAACAAAACCTATGTATGTGATCAAGGAGTCATACAATAAAATAAGACCAAAGGCCATGATGAAATATATCACTGTATTAAAGATATGAAACAGAGAATACAAAAGGCCATGATGTTATAAGGTCCCTTCAAACAGTTCCTTGCTTCCCACACACTTCTACTCCATGAATTCTGAGACTGTAGATCTGATAGCTACTCACAATCTATCTTGACAAAGGAAAGCTCAAAGCCAACATAGGCCCAAAAACTCCAAGCTACAAAAATTACTCAAACCCAATCAAGCTAACTTTCCCAATGAGAACTCCTCTCCTTTTATAATATGAAAAGGATAGGGTGAGGAGGTTAGGATGATCCCATGAGATCGGGATGCGACTTATATCCAAATCGATCGGAGTCCACCTCACCCTTGAAGCTTCTATTCTAGAAATTTCGAAAAATTCCTCTTTTTCATTCGTACGAAAATCATCTCACCCTTAACATTGAGAAAAATGTGATGATGTCACAGACCATTGTGGTGCAACCTGCGAAAATCCTATATCGTCACACCCTTAACACTAAGCAAGGTGCGACGATCCATTTCTTCTAAGATTTTTGACAAAGGAAAAGTATAATTTCATCTCTCCGGGAAAATGTATCTTCATTCTTCTTCAAGGATTAAGGCCATTGATCCTTCTAAAGAAAAAGGATAGGTTTACATCATTAACGATCATAGGGTTGATGAAAATAATGTGTAACAACATGATATTAGTCTAGATGAATATCCCACTGAAACCAGGGGCTAAGCCAGTACGACAGAGGCCTTACAGTTTAAACCTGAGGTATAAGGAGAAGGTCAAGGAGGAAATAGTGATGGACACGAGAATCATCGAATGGTAGAAGAATCTAAGTGGATTATCCCAATGGTGGTGTAGGAAAAAAAGACATGAGGAATCAAGATCTGCATGAATCTAAGGAAGTTGAATGATGCATGCTTACATGACCCATTCCCAACACCATTCATGGATGAGGTACTGGAGAATGTAGGAGGCCAGGAAACTTATTCTTGTACAGATGGATTCTCTGGGTGCCATCATATAAGAATCATGCAGGAGGATCGAAAAAATACCACTTTTTCAATAGAGTGGGTGAGTTATCAGTATACAATTATGCCATTTGGATTGATGAATGCCCCTGTAATGTTTTCTAGGTTAGTGGTTGCAATATTCAAAGAGTTCATCCATAAATTCCTAGAAGTCTGCTTGGATGATTGAACGATGTTTAGTCTACTGAAAGATCATATAGAATTTCTTCTGCTCACATTAGATCATTGTAGACAATGTTATATTTCATTGAACTTAAAGAAGTGTATCTTTTGCGCACCATTTGGAATTATTTTAGGAAATGTAGTATGCAAACATGGAATGTTAGTAGATCCAGCCAAGATTACAGTGATTCTAGAGTTAGAACCCCCTACATCAGTCAGAAAAATGAGGGAAACATTGGGTCATACAGGTTATTACATGACATTTATCAAAGGATATGCACAGATCACAACACCCATGGAAAAGTTACTGAAGAAGGAATCCAAGTTTCAATGGAATGAGGACTGTCAGAGGGGTTGGACACTTTGAAACAGGAAATGGTAACCGTGTCGATTTTGATCTTCCTGGAGTGGAACAAGGAGTTCCATGTACATGTATATGCATCATCCATAGCGTTGGGTGCAATTCTGTCAAAACCAGAGGAAGAGGACATAGATCATCCAATCTCTTTTGCAAGTAGGAATTTGTCTATAGTAGAAAAGAATTATACAACTACAAAACACGAAGGATTAGCAATTGTCTATGCACTACCGAAGTTCAGGAATTATTTATTGGGGTCTCACTTCAATATGTATACATACCATTCCACATTAAAGTACTTAGTCAACAAGCCCGTATTGGGAGGGAGAATATGCAGATGGCTATTATTATTTCAAGAATATGACTTTGAGGTTGTAGTAAAAATAGGGAAGCTGAATGCAGGACCATATCATATATCACACATATTGATAGGTGAAGATGCAGGTAATTTAGATGATATCTTCCCAGATGCACAATTATTTGTAGTAAGGATGGTGGATGATTACTTTTTGGACATTGTGATGTTTCTAAGTACAGGTATGACTCCCTCCAAGATGATAGTATTGCATAAGAAGTAACTGGTAGTGAAAGAAATAGATTATCAGTTTATTTTAGGGAATATAAATAAGTTGGGTGCATATGGAATACTGATATGTTTTGTACTGGAACGCAAAATTCCATTGATACTTGAAAAAGTGCATGATGGAATTGTTGGAGGACATTATGCAGGGAGAGAAACTATACATAATATTTTATGTGTAGGACTTTGGTGGCCTACACTTCAGAAAGATACAAAGGAGTATTGTTAGTCATGTGATGTATTCCAAAGAGTGGGAAAGTTGTCTAGGAGAGATGAAATGTCTTTAAATCCATAGGTTACATTTCAAATATTTGATAAGTGGGACATAGACTTTGTAGGACCAATCAATCCACAAGAAAGAAGATCAAAGGAAAGGTACATCATCACTGTGATGGAGTATTTGAAAAGGTGGGCAGAAGCAACACCAGTTACAGATTGTATTGTGGATACTGCGGGGTTTCTTTTCGAGAATGTAGTCATAAGTTTTGGATGTTCGCGCATATTACTAAATGATCAAGGTACACACTTTATGAAAAAAACCATTGCAACATTGATTGAGGAGTTCTAGATTCATCATCAAAAGATTATACCATATCACCCTCATGCCAATGACACAGTGGAGGATTTTAATAAAATCTTGGAGAATGCCTTGAAAAATATTTGCAATGAAGGGAAAGATGATTGAGACTTAAGAGTTCCTACAATATTATGGGCTTACAAGACTACAAGTAAGAAGATAACATGATAAACACCTTTCAGGTTGGTCTATGGACAGGAAGCAATGATGCCAATGGAGTTCATTCTACCTAGCATGTGCATTGCAATAATCACTAAGCTATTATACATTGGTGTGATAGACGAGAAGAATGTTTCATTGTAGGATTCCATTATCAGGTTCAAAAATCAAGAGAGAAGGCTTGGAATGATCGACAAATTAAACATAAAAAATTTCAAGTAGGATATCTAGTACTAATGTATGACATTAAGTTCATGCAACATCTAGGAAAGTTTAGGATGCACTGGTTAGGAACCTACATGATTCAACAAGTAACTGAGACATGTGTTGCATGGTTAGATACCTTGAATGGAGAATTATTTGAAGGCATGGTGAATGGAAGTCATTTGAAACTATATAGAGATGGCTAATAGTCTATGCAGTAATCTAGGCTATGCCAGAACCCCTGTATTATAGTAATTGTACCATAATAGAAATAAAAACAAAACAAGGAAAAACAAATACAAAGAAGAAAAATGAAGAAAACAAAATAAAAATTAGATATAGAAAAAAGAAAAAGAGTGTTCGAGTATCAATGAATAAGAACTTGCACAAAAGGAATGATCATCACACACCAGAATAACACTGTGAAAATTTAAGAGACAAGACACAGACGAGGCATACTACAAAGTATATAAATAAAACAACAAAGAACTAGTGTGCAGTTTGGAAATGACAAGACCGTTAAAAGCATTAAGGAACAAAAATGACAATTATGAAGTAGGAGTGTCAGGTCATAAAATATCCATATAAGTCTTAAATGGTAACAGTCGTCAAAAATCATGACAGATCAAAAGTACGAGAGGAAAATCACACGACAAATTTTGTAATCAAGATGCAATTATGGAACAACTCATCAACCACGGTGGTGGATTGGAAAAGGAAGTTAAGTCGGGATGAGACAAGAATGATTAGCACAAAAGCACAAAAACATATGAAGATTGTTAAGTGTAAATCATTCTTGCATACCAATGATAGAAAATAGAGCGAACCAAAGCGAAGTGGAGAAAAGAGTTGATCCAGATTTTATGAGAAGAAAGAAATGAATACATATCTATATTATTAAAACATAGATACAATGAACAATAACAGAGATATAATGAAACTTCGCTTCTATTCAATAAGGAAATATGTTGAAACTATAAAATGCAAACTGAAACAAACTTGCTAGAATGGTGGTGGCTTATCTATGAGAAGACATGTGGTGACTGCGCTCATTTGAAATAACATGAATACAATGAGGCTCCAAAATCATTTTTACATAAAACATGAATGCCAAAACCCTATACATCCAAAAACCTAACCCTAGGAGATGAAGCACCAAAATTCATGTGGGCCCTGCTGGGGTAAGTTGGTACATCAATTTATTGAGGTCGTAACTTTTGCATACAATCTTTGTTTAGTTCATTTGATGCCTTGTCGGAAAGGTATATCCAAGAAGTTTAGGGCCTCAAAATAGAAAAAAACTACCAAGATGAAAACAGTAACTGCCAAGATGAAAGTTGTATGTGAGCTAGTTAGAAGAGGTGGGTGGCCACCGATATCCACCTGGATCAAGAGCCGATCTACATCTACCAAGGAAAAGACACCATTCCAGTTAGGGAACCTATCACCCAAGACAAATGAGGAAATATCTACTAGCAGTACCATTGGTCCCCCCTGGGGTGAGTAGGGAAGGAGTTCTTCTTGGAAATATTGTCGACCTTAAGTTTTTGGACCATGACTTTATCGATGAACAACCATTTCTAGATTTGGATAGGAAAAAATACTCATGCAATGATAGCTTACCAGATATAGGGGCTCACTTTGCTTCCAATGTAAATTTTCACACAAATTTGAATAGAGGCAGTAACATTTTTGGGGGTTACAAACAATTCATGACAGTAAATGAGAAGGAAATAGATCAGGATCCCACTGAAAGAGAATTTTCTTGGAAATTGGCTTCGTATATGGCACCCAAATTGAAGCTAAAGGATTTACCAAGGGGCGTAGGTGAGGAGGAGGATGATACGGGGCTCAAGAAACCTCAATGGATTATCAATGAAAAAGATGATTAAAGGAACAAGAGGCTTAATAGAATTATTTCACCCAATAAAAAAAATGCATTCACCATGGGAAACATGACCCACATTGTCATCATCTGGGCTTAGGTCATTATTAAGTGGGAATAGGCCTTCAAGAGGGAGAAGGAAGAAAATCTAAGGATTATTGCAAAGAATCATAAGTAATAGGAGGAGAAGGCCATGAAAGCATTCAAGGAAAGGGATGAATCCATGAGGATGGCCCATAAGACACATGCAGTCATACAAAAATTGTAAAAGGAAGTCAAAGAAGTTCCCTAGTAGTAGACGATACTTTGGAGGAGAAACTATTGAATATTGGTGAAGTCATTAAGGGATTCAGGGAGCATATCCAGGATTTACATTTGAGGAGCATGCTAGGAATGCCACCAGAGGTGCACGAAAGCAGGGTGAGGATGGCAATGAAAAAATTTGCCAACATTAAGAAAATATAAGGAGAATGTGCAAAAATATGTGAGGAGAGTGAGCAGGTGTGGACATAATTGATAAGAGACATGAATATGAAGGTCGTACAAGCCAACCTAAGAGAAGCACAAGAACATGCAAACTAGGCAACAAAAAAGGAGGCTATACTGCCACCAATAGAGCGTATGTCATCCATTTTGGCTCAATGACATGAATATGTTGAAGTGAAGAGAATGAGGGATCTGCAAAAGATCCTTCAACAGAGACTAGTACCACTGCAGGAAGAAGCAATGAGGGTAATTGGAGAATTGACCAATGTGCAAGGTAAGGTCAAGCAAGCAATAATTGAGGCAGAGGAAAAACTTACAGAATTGAACATGCAGGGAAACCATGAGATAGTAGTAATAGAGGCCGTAGTTTTCAAATAGGTAGAGGTATCAAAGGATACCTTTCAAAACTTCATTTCGACATGGGAGAATGAGCAACAGGCCTGAGTGGCTCAAGACAAGCCACAGGTGAGTGTTGGGGTGTTGTTGGAAAGGAATTTTTTATGCAAATTTTGGAGAAACTCCTAAGTATAGGGAAAGTGTGCAAATGGAGGAAAGTCTACGTGAAACTAAAACACATCCAAGGGGACAATGCGCAGAAGAAGGAAAGTGGGCAGGAGGAAGACAACATAAAGACATAAGAATAAAGCATATAGAGAATAAAGAAAGAGAGTGAGAGAATAAAGCATGATAGAAGGATGACAACATGAAATTCTAGAGATAGAAGAACAACAAAAAAGTAGCATGCAGGTTGAAAAGAAGAATAAATTCGTCGAACAACTAGTTAACTGAGTTGTCCATGCATTGTAATGGTATATTTTTGGGATGAACAAACTACTCTTTTTATCCCTAGAGTTTTGTATAAATATGTAACAGGATGGGATATTAGGGGTTATCTCTCTACTATGGTTATATTTCAGTTCCATGTAAGTTATGTGATGTTATGTTTTGTTAAAATTTGAATTCTAGAGTCGAGAATGTAACAATCTATTGGTGAAAAGAATGAATAAAGGAAGGTTTTAGAGATGATATCGAATGTTGTGTTTTATGATTTTCTATGTGTGCTTATGAATTATGTTCACATGCCTTGTAGAATATAATTTTCTTATGGATCAATTATGGTGAAATATTCATGAATGTGACCGTAGTGAATCAATGTAATAATAAAAAATATGCTATGTATAAGAATATGAATCATAAGTAAGTAATATTGAATAGAACCGAATCATGCGCATAGATAAAATAAGAAACAATGAACCAAATGTTTTCCTCCCATTCCCTTACTACTGAAGAATCCCGGTTCTCATAGTCCCAATAGATACCTCAGGTGAGACTTCACCTGCACAAGTAGGTGCTGCTGAAAGGGTCAGTGTCTAGTGGGTTTGTTGGTCATAGATAAAATGAACCTTGGGTCTTACAACCCACGCACAAGATAGTGCCAACAAATTCTAGTTCTCATATTCTTTCCATGACTCCTTTCTTGAGTCTTCCTGATCTTCTGATTTCCCCTCTGATCTGTTCTCCGAGTTAGAGCCTACATCATCTTCGAATGGTCCAAGCTTGATTTCTAGAGCCACCATGAGGAGGCTCATATTGCGACTGATGTCAACAACTTGGGATTCCAACTACTCAAATATATCTTCTGCTAGATCTTGAGGTTTATTATGAACATAGGCATCCACCATGGCTAGGGTTTCTGCGAATTCTCTTTAAGTTGATTCCTGGATCTTGCAACTTCCCACAAATACCAAAAATAAAAAACTTCTCTGATACCAATATGATCTGTAAGCTGCCATGGATATTCCACTGGAATAGTTTGTCACAACATATCTAATAAAATACTAGAAATATTTACTATTAACGTTATTTTTCCTTTAGATCTCCAAAATATTTAGTTACTAATTTTATGCATATGCATGAAATAGATAAAATGCAAAAAATAGAGAACATTACAATACAATCACACCATCAAGAAATAAATAGAATATATGACCTCAGACACCCAATATGAGAGAAAACCCAGCTAGAAGGTGAGGCTTCTCTGCTCTCTTTTCTTTGGTATAGAAATGATGTCAGTATAAAGAAAGGGGCACTCTATGTGGAGTTTCCTTTGACCTGTGGCCTATATGAGTGCTAAAATCCCTCCTCCTTTGTTATCCTCATAAAATAATGGAACATGATACAATTCAAAATAATGGAACCCCTTCTCCTCCTAGTGGCCCGATATTTAACATAGCCGATAGCCATCTATAGGTAGGGTTTTGACTTCCTCAACCTTCAATTGTGATAAGGTTTTAGACCTTCTAGAATGTTCTTATAAAATACACTACATGGCTAGCCCGACATGTATAAGTAATGGAGGTTTATGTGGCATCCACTTGCACCATGATGATCAATACAGTAGGTCAACCTGTGGGAGGCATAACTTTCTCATTCGAACTCTAATTGATGAACAATATGCACTGTTGGAAAGGTATCAATGTGTAGAATATATAATATTCCTCCATAGTAAGTTTTGGACCAAAAACAATGTCGTTTAATTCATATAAATGGATTTGTAATATTTTAGACGGTTTTTGGACCAAAATTTCCAAATTTGGACCAGCTGCCGAAATGACCTGCAAGCCGATTCCTCCAAGTTTTCCACCCATAAAGTATTGATATAGATGAAAAACAATATGATTATCCAATCCAGATCACCTTACATGATAATAAATTTGAGGCACCATCTAATTTGTCCTCAAACCTAAGGCTAGTTGATGTTATCTATGAGATCTACTACACAAACTCCCAAATATGAAAATGAAACTTTGAAACCCTCTCATTGTTGGTTCTTATTCCTTACAGTTGATTTACCATTGCAAATCCTAGAGAATCTCAATTAGAGAAATAAGTTCTAATACCATGTGAAAATTCCAAGCCTAGGCGACTAAAGTCCTTATGGTCTCAATTAACCAAGTAATTGTTGAATTTAATTAATGTAGAAATAAATTTCAGACCATAACATCAATCAAACAATAGCTGGAAATTAAATAGAGGAAGAAACAAAATCAATTTCACACATACACATGTAATTACTCCAAATCATCTCTCCATTCCTTCAAAAAACATACAAGGAAACCTCCACATGGTACCCAAAAAAAAAACATTGAACAGTTACCAAAATCACCTTGAACTTGAACTTCTACAAGTTGCTTGAGAGGTAAACCTACTGGAAAAAAAAACAATATTTATTTTCTATAAAATAATGATGTATAGACTATACAACTATTGTACGACACTAGTGTGTGTATTTTGTACAACTATATGTATTCATGTGGATCTTTCTATATGAATGTACGCATTTCCATACCATTGTATGGAACTACGTGTTGCCTAAATATTCCTCTTTCTTGGATTCTTTCACTCGCTCTCTTTCTCAATTACTCAACCTAATCAACTACTAATGTGTTTTTATGTATTTGAACTCTCTATATTAACATGTCTTTATAGTTTTAGATAATACCAAAACCCTAATCTATTTATGATATTACTCTTAGTATAAGTCATGCATGATTGCAGTAAACTCTTTAGACTCAACTACTAAAAATAAGACTGTAACAAGCCCAACCATAAATGCTCTTTTTAGGGGTGGGGAGTCGTAATTTCATTCTCCTTGAGTAATCAAATCCTTCATTTGGGGTTTCTATCACATTATGCTCACCCATAGCTTTCCATCCATGGTTTCCATGCTCGAAACCAAGCTCAGAACTGGCATATATAACTCTCCCAAGTTCCTCGGGTGTTCATTGGTCGAGGCCACGTGTCTTCCATGTGGATATGAATCAATATGCCTCATCTCGAGTTCTCCGATATCCTGGAGCTTCCCTCATTCCTAAAAATATGGTGCAGATCCATCCACCAACCAATCCAACAACTGGGCTTGATCCTCTGCTAACTCACAGGCTAGTGGGGAATTCGACATTCGGACTTCAAATTTGAATTCTAGGCCTAGCCCCTTCCCCCTGGATACAATCGCATACAACCGTGGGATATGACGAGATGCCAAGACAACATGTTCCTATTTTGGTGCTTCGGAGATTCAGGCTCCAGATGTTTCAACTTATGACACCACAGATCTCTCGTACTGCCGAATCAACGAATTTTGGGTATGTTAAGGGGATCAACAGTCCCTGTTTTATTTCAAGATCAAAAACCCACAATTACTTCGGGACTCTATGCTTTGATGGATTCCAAAGTACTCACAAACGCAAACCTCCAAAGTGCAACCCTTCCAAAGCGTCAGATCTCCTAACACACGTCCTCCACTACCAACGATTACGATGAAATCTGACGCTTCAACCTTCAGGAGTTCTCAGCTTCTCGCAATGTGCCTTCCTCCAAAGTGACATATCTTCTAACACTTATCCTTTAATATCGACGACTCAGGTGAACTCTAGCCTTTGGGCCTTCATGAGTTCTTGTTCCACTTTTCTTCGAAGTGGCTATCCTTCGAAGTAACAAATCGTCGACCATGCATCCCCAAACGATGGACGGTTGAGATCCTCTCCATTACTCCGAGATTTAGGGATTTTAGAAGCACCAAGATTCAAATCCTATGGAGTGGCTCTCCTCTATAGTTAACTATATACTAACATGCATCCCATTTTATGGACGGTTAAGATCTCCTCCTGCTCCCTACGACTTCAGGGGTCTTCAACATTTTACGCCTGCTTCCTTCTGGTGTGTTAAACCTCTAGAGTATAGAATCTAGTTCCATGTGTCCCACGGTGCCAACGGCTAGGATGGAATCTGACACTTCGGCCTTTTTGGACTCTCTACAATACTATACCCCAATTCCTCCAGAGTCTGAAGTCCTAGAATCTCGAAGTTTCGGTCACTTCACCAATCACTTTGGCTAGGTAGGCTCGTACCATGGCCTGACATGTGTAAGGGGGCCATGGGTGACACGTGTCACATTCCAATGGGTCTATAGGGTATGTTATATGCATGAATCTGAGTGACACATGGCACGTCAAACTTGGGTCCACGTCACCCTGGATGACGTCACTACACTATGTCCCTCTGCAATGATCGTTCTTCATGCCCTTCGATCTCGTGAACAAGGTAGGTCCACGTAACCCTTGCTTCAATGACCTTTTCTACTTCGTAACTTCAACATTCATGGGTTTCGTGGGGTGAACATCTCCGTTCTGCCGGAGTTGGTCATCATCGGGTTGACCACCGCCTAGATCTGATGGTCAAGAACAGTCCCAAAGTGTCCTCAAATCGACAACTCTCGTTACTTAGGCTTCACGGATTTTGATGTTACAACACCCCTATCCTCCCGAAGCAGTCAATGTCGAGATGACCTCGGCATAGATCTCTCAGTCCAACAATATCCATGTAACCTCAGAGATATATGACTCGTAACTTCTGCTCAAGGGTACCTTTACCATGCCATGGGGTCGCAACCCCTGGAAACATCGTCACTCGACACGTGGGATCCTAGTAATATCGGCGTGATATACATGTCCCCATGATCGAATTGTCAAGAGAGGTCCCGAAGGATCCTTAGATCCATGGTCCACATTACTTTGCAGTGTTGGTGTTTAGGGAGTTTGATGCTATAGCATCTCTATTCTCCTAAAGTAGAACTTCGCCGAAGTCTTCTTGTTGTATATCCAACAGTTGAGGGGAGCTCCAAAAATTCTCTATCAGTGGCTCACGCTACTTCATGATGGGGATTTGGATCCCAGTTTAGATGGTGAGATAGTTTCACCTAACCACTAGGGAAACCATTCATTGCCAGTCAACTTGTTGTTAACTGAATCTCCCAGTTACCTTCGACCAGTTTAAGGCTGGTAAGGTAGACAATACTCCGAAGTCCTAGACTTTCGGAGCTCTGAAGCTAGGAGGACTTATCTCCCTTAGGCTTAGCCTAAGGTTCCTAGGTGTTGGTCATATGGGTCCTCCTGAATGTCTCTCACTCTCTCGTCTTCCAAATGAAGAGATCTCCCCTTTTAAGTCTTGAACTTCGCTATCCTTCCTGAGCTTTATCATGAAATGGTTAAGGACTTGGGAATGAAATCCTGGTCGCACAACAAGGAGTATGAAAGAGGTATCCTCTTCAGACAGACATGGTCAGATTGACATGATATATCCTATCTCGTTCGTCCTATAGGATTATGTCCCAAGAAGCCTCAAGGGCTAAGATGGGGCATACAAACTATCAATTAGAATCATAATTTCACAAGGATATGAATGCATACACATATCATGACCATTCCACACAGAAACCATCTATAGATACACATCTATAAAAACCCATGCATTCATCCATTATTCCAGTTCAATACACAAAGTTCAAAAACACTTATCAGAAACATAAGACATGATGAGACTACTGAAAGGGGTGGTTGTTTCCACCCAACCATAGGCTCAATCACTCCTAATGGATTTACCACTGGCCACCCCTGAGCTAGACCACGATTCTTTGAGATTGAAAATTTTCTTCTGTCTCAATGAAAGTTAGGGACCAAGGTTAGTCTCCTTCTCCCGACACAGAAATAGATAGGGACGAAGGTTAGTCTCCTTCTCTCGACTCAGTCATAGATAGGGATGAAGGTTACTCTCCTTCTCCTGACTGAGTCTCTAATTCCTATGATCAGAACACATTGTTTTATTTTTTTCACAGTTCTTCCTTGAACCCGAGATCTTAGTCTCTCATCTATGCACTCTTTGCAGCACTTCCTCTGCCCAACACGCCTTCCTTTCTTTCCCTCCTCAACAAGATTTTGTGTGGCCCAAATTCCCCAATTTGTGGTTAGGTGTGAAATCCTTACATATGGACACTCTGCCCATCCCCTCATTAACTCTTGAGGAGGTCTTCCCACCTACCAACCTGATTGGTAATTGATTCATGGGTCAGAGGACTATGCTGGTCCTAAGCAATTAAATCCAATGAAGTACTTGTTTGGTGGGGTTTATCTCAACCATTCTTGGTTCCCCTCACCATATCTTTCCTAGAATTCGTGGTCTCTCTTGGAAAACCCCTCTTTCAACAGTCATGCAACACTTATCCATTACTATTAATAACACAAATTACAATCATTGACCTTTCATACAAAGGTTCATCAAGTCAACATACACACATATCGAGTTTTCCATAGTCTCTTGGCCGATATAGTTATATTTACAAATTGGGGGAAACAAGGGTGTTATAATTACCTCCCCCTTAAAGGAACATCGTCCTCGATGTTATATATTTCAATGTGCTAGTATATACAAAAGTAAATAAAAATGGATATGCATGTTTCATGGGATCCTCCATTTCCCACGTGGCCTCATCTGGGCCAAAGTGTTTCCACTACACCTTGAGCTATGCAATGGTTCTGTTCCCGAGTGACGTTTCCTTCATGTCTAGTATGCATTGAGGTTCTTGCAGGAATTCTCCCTTCATCTCCACCTGAATCACGAACCAATCAATTATATGATTAGAATCATGTACATATTTCTTTAATAAGGAAACATGGAAAAAATTGTGTGCCTTCACTGTGGGAGGGAGTGCTAGCATATAGGATACATGTCCCGCTATATATAATATTTAAAATGGTCCACAATACCGAGGTGTCATCCTAGAACAAGCTCCCATTGTCAAGGAACTCTTCTTGGGCCTAACTCTGAGATAGACATGGTCTCCTATCTTGAACTCTTTTGGTATTCTCTTTCTGTCAGCGTAACTCTTCTATCTATCTCGATTAGTTTTCAGTTTTTTCTTAATCTGAATCACTTATTGTTCCATTTATTTTAGCATGTCAGGTCTGATTGTAATTCTATCCACTGGGCTACTCCAGTTGATTGGAATCTTGTGTTGTCTACCATAGAGGGCTTCAAAAGGGCTCATCTTCAATGACTCTTGATAACCATTGTTGTAGGAAAATTATACCAATGGGAGGTAGTCTTCCCACTTCTTAGGATGATGCATTACATGCATCCTTAACATGTCTTCTAATATCTACTTTACTCTTTCTGTATTTCCATCGGTTTGAGGGTGATAGGTTGTGCTAAACAATAATTTAGTCTCAAAACCAACCATTAAAGAATTCCAATAGCTTCAAGTAAATTTTGCGTCTCTGTCAGATACAATATCCCTAGGCATGCCATGCAGTTTGAATATATCCTTCATGAAGATGTTGGATATATCTATTTCCTTGCAAGTTGACTTGACAGGAACGAAGTGAGCAGACTTACTCAATTTTTCTATCACTACCATGGTGGCATTGTTCTGCTTCGCCGATTTTGGTAATCTGGTGATGAAATCTATGGAGATGGTTTCCCATTTCCATTCTAGAACTGGTAGAGGTTGTAACAACCCCGTTGGGTGCCGGTATTCGACCTTAACTTGCTGGCATTATAGACACTTAGCTAGATAGTCAACTATGTCCTTTTTGAATCTAGGCCAATATAATTGTTTCCTAGTGGTCGTGATCATTTTCTAATAACCTGGGTGACCATTATATGGTCTCTTGTGTTGTTCATCCATTATGAACCTCTTCAAGTCATCACAACTTAGAATATACAATCTGTTTATGTAGGTAAATAGGCCTTCATTTAGCATCTGATACCCTTCATATTTTAACCATGTGGGCTCTTACTTTAGGTATGACATCACGGTCTTGAAGAATGCATATGTTTCTATTTCATTCCTGACTCTCTCGCTGACATCTGTTTCACAGGTGCTTACCGCTGCCATGTGAATCATTTTCACACTTCTACTAAGGGCATCAACCACCCTATTTTATTTTCCTTTGAATCTATGTTTTATTTCAAAATCAAAATCGCTAAGAAGAGCCATCCACCTAACTTATATAGCATTGATCTTTGGTTGATCAAACATGTGCCTCAACCCACAATGGTCTGTCATAAGTACAAATCTCCTACCTAGGAGCTAATGCCTCCACATTTTTAAAGCGTGCACTATGGCAACCAAATCTAGATAATGGGTCACATAATTGATTTCATGCTCATTCAATTTTTTGGATTCATAGAAAATTACACACCCTTCTTACATAAGGACTCCTCAGAGTCCTTACTTATAGGAGTTTGTACACACGAGGAAGTCAATATCAGGGTCTGAAATCTTCAGCATGGGTGCATGGGTTAGTAGTTATTTCAGTTCCTAAAATATTTCTCCAGATTTTGATGTCCAAGTGAATTTAACCCCCTTTTTTTGAACAGAAGTGATTGGATAACCGATCTTGGAAAATCCTTTTATGAATCTTTTGTATTATCCTGCTAAGCCCATAAAGGATATGATATTAGATACATCCTTTGGGGTAGGCCATTCCATGATAGATCTGATCTTGTCAGGGTCTACTTCCACTCCTTCTTCATAAATGACATGGCCTAAGTAATGGACTTGCTTCTGGAAAAAGTCACACTTGCTAAACTTAGCATAGAGTTGATGCTCTCTTAGTACTTGTAGCACTAATTTAAGATGTTCTTCATGGTCCTATATAATTTTGGAGTATATTAGGATATCATCAATAAAAACCAATACAAATCTATCTAGGAATTTGCTGAGTACATTATTCATCAAACACATAAAAGTGGCGGGGCATTGGTTAATCCAAATGGGACAACCAAAAATTCATAGTGACCATACCTTGTCCTGAAGGTTGTTTTGTGGATGTATTCATCCTTGATTTGGACTTGATGGTTTCCAAACCTTCAGTAAATCTTTGAGAAAATGGAAGCACCCCCTAATTGTTCGAACAAGTCATCGATTCTTTGTAAGGGATACTTGTTCTTTATTATTGTCTTATTGAGTTGTCTATAGTCTATGCACAATCGGAGTGTGCCATCTTTCTTTTTCACAAACAAGGTTGGTGCTCCCCATGGAGACACACTGGGATGGATGTAGCCTTTATTAATCATCTCCTTTAGCTATAGCTTGAGCTCAATTATCTCTGGTGTACTCATCCTATAGGGCGTTCTAGACACTGGCACTGCTCTTGGTGCAATTTCTATCAAGAAGTCAATGTCTCTTCTCAGAGGTAGACCCAATACCTCTTCTGGAAACACGTATTTATACTCTCTTAATATAGGGTGGTCCTCTAGGTTTGGTTTTTCATCCTCAACAGATTCCAACACCTGTATTTCATATGGGGGACATCCCTTTCTACAATACTTTTTCATTTGAAAGGATGATATTTGTCTCACTGAGGCAGGATTCTGAATCCCTTGGAGGGTTATTTTTATCCCTTCTTCATTTACACATTCTAAATTTTTATAGTAACAGTCCAAATTAGTTTTATAAGGAGCTAACCAGTCCATACCAATCAATATGTCATAAGACCCTAGGGGAAGTATGTTAAAGGTCTCTTGGGTGGGAAATCCATCCATAATGAATTGGCAAGATGGTATGACCTCTGCTACTTTCCTTTTGGTTCTTGTCGCTAGTTGTAATAACCATGGCTTAACATGTCTAACTAGTTGTAGTTTACATTTATCAACAGTCTCAGGGGCCACATAACTCAAACTAAAACTAGGTCCAATTAGAATAAAAATTAAATGGTTGGCAATCATACCTTCCATATCCACCACTGAAGCTTGGTGGTTGGCTTGTTTATTATCCAAGGCTACATAAATTTGTGGCATTCTCCTAACCATAGCCTCTTGGGTGTTGTAGAGTCACCTACTATTCTGTTTTCTATGTGGACAAACCCTCAACATGTGTTCTTCTCCACAACCCCAACATTTCAAGGGTTCTTTCTTTGGTTTATCAGTCTTTCGTAAGGTTGCTCCAAAAGTTTTATTTCCACTCTGGGAGGGGAAATTATGATGATACACACTTTTAGTAGGAAGGCTCATCCTACAGTTCTTCCCATAGTTCTTAAATATTGAGGATTTAAACCCCTTCTTCATGAATCCTGAACTACTCTTCTTCTTCCAGTCCTCGCAAGGTTTTGTCTGATTCCTGAACTATTCATAATAATACCTTGCCTTCCAGATAGTATCTTCTAAGGTCTTTGGCTCGTCAAAATCAATCTTGTTCCAGTAGGACTAAGGTAACCGACTAATAAATCACTTCAATTTTACCTTTTCATCCTTTATGTAGGGTACATACTTATCAGCTCAAGGAATTTATTGATATATCCATTTATGGTGAGTTGTCCTATCTTGAGTTCATATAACTCATTAGTCTTCCTGTCAAAGTATTTCTATGACAAATACGTCAATTATTCCTCAAACTATTTCCATGACAAGTCCTTCTCATGGATCCCTTTCACATTCCTAATGTCTTCCCACCAAATGGAAGCCTTTCCATTCAGGTTGAAGATGGCTATTCGAGCCTTCAAGTTTTTAGAGTAGTCATGGAATCTGAAGTACTTATTTAAACCAAGAAGCCAAGCTTCTACTTCTTCCACTTTCTTAATCTCTCCGTCGAAAGAGGGTGGTTTGTCTTTCTTGAACTCTTCGGATCATGAACTTTGGAATGCTTTCACTTCTTTCCTTTTATTTGAGAATGTGAGCTAGTTTTTCTACTAGAAGATCCCTCGATGTTGCCAATTTCCTTTCCAGAGGACTTTCCCGA
This sequence comes from Picea engelmannii, assembly GCA_009831015.1. Taxonomy (NCBI): domain Eukaryota; kingdom Viridiplantae; phylum Streptophyta; class Pinopsida; order Pinales; family Pinaceae; genus Picea; species Picea engelmannii. The sequence goes on from ML778519.1 coordinate 769,723, forward strand.
TGAGTTTCCCCTGCCTCCAGGTTGGGCCTTTCTTCGAGGTACTTCTCCTAGTGTGGCCACTTATGGGACCAAGTTTTTGTATCTCAGGTGGACTTTGACTTCTCTTCATATGTCGTCAGTCCACATGACTGGTTGCGGGTCCATGCTTTAACTACCTTTGTATGTTGGATAATCTTTGCGGCAAGAATGCATTAATTTCTATTTGTTTTTCTTGCTCCTTTATCAATCTCTCATTGTCTGTCTTGCAAATCTGTAATTTGGCCATGAGGCTCCTTACCATTTCATCCAGATCCAGAGGGGTTTCCACTACCATCCTTTCATCAAATTCTTCATCTCTATTGTGGGATCCATCCCCCACTTCATGGCGCATCACCATCCTTTATACTTGTAGTTTTCTCGCGATTTATGGGTTGCTTGAGTGATGACAAAAAACTTATTGTTAGCCAACAATATATTAGTTTATGAGCAACACATAGTTCATATTTATTAAATACACACACACAGTAGAAAGTTTCATTATTTTCTTAAGTAAAATCTTAACCAGACTCTTTAGGAAAGAGGTAAGATAGGGTGTCACCCTTAAAATTCCTTTAAATATGGTTTTTATGAAACTCGTCTATGAGCCCAAGCAGGACAAGTGTTCTAACCATGCTATGATACCAATTTGTAACACACCCAACCATAAATTCTCTTTTCAGAGGTGGAGAGTCATAATTCCATTCTCCTTAAGTAATCAAATCCTCCATTCGGGTTTTCTATCACATTCTTCTTGTCTAGATATTTCTAGCCACGGTGTCCATACTCGAAAACGAGCTCGGAACTAGAAGATATACCTCTCCCAAGTTCCTCGGGTGTTCATTGGTCAGGGCCACGTGGATTCCATGTGGATCCGACTCAGTATGCCTCATCCTGATTTCTTCGATATCCCCAAGCTTCCCGCATTCCTAAACCTATGGAAAATATACATCCACCAACTAATCCAACGTCTGGGCTTCATCCTCGGCTAACTCACAGGCTAGCAGGGAATTTGGCATCCGACCTTCAAATTTGAATTCTAGGCCTAGCCCCTTCCCCCCAGCTACAATTGCATACGACCGTGGGCTATGAACATATGCCAAGAAAACATGCATATATTTTTGTGCTTCATAGCTTCGGGATCAAGATGTTTCAACTTATGACACCACAAATTTCCCGTACTATCGAATCGACAAATTTTGGGTATGCTACGGGGATCAACAGTCCCCGTTTTCTTTCAATATCAATGAGCCGCAATTACTTCAGGACTCTGCACTTCTGTGGATTCCAAAATACTCATAAACACAAACCTCTGAAGTGAAACCCTTTCAGAGTGTCAGATATCTTGACACATGTACTCCACTACCAACGGTTATGATGAACTCTGATGCTTCAACCTTCAGGATTTCTCAACTTCTCGCAATGAGCCTTCCTCTAAAGTGACAGATATTCTGACACATGTCCTCTGATATCGATGGCTCAGGTGAACTCCAGCCTTTGGGCCTTTGGGAGTTCTTGTTCCACTTTTCTCCGAAGTGGATATCCTCCAAAGTAATAGATCGCCCGCCATGCATCCCCAAACGATGGATGGTTGAGATCCTCTCCGTTACTCTGAGCTTTGGGGATTTTTGAAGCACCAAGATTCAAATCCTCCAGAGTGGCTCTCCTTTAGATTTAATGATATACTAACATGTGTCGCTATTTATGGATGATTCATATCTCCTCCAGCTCCCTACGACTTCATGGGTCTTCAACCTTTTACGCCTACTTCCTTCTGGTGTGTTAAACCTATGAAGTACAGGATATGGTGCCATGTGTCCCCTGATGCCAATGACTAGGATGGACTCTAGCACTTCGGCCTTTTTGGATTCTCTACAATACTATACCCCAATTCCTCTAGAGTCTGAAGTCCTAGACTCTCAAAGTTTCAGTCACTTCACCAACCACTTTGGCTAGGTGGGCTCATACCAGGGGCTAACACGTGTAAGGGGGCTAGGGGTGACCTATGTCACACTCCAATGGGTCTATAGGGTATGTGATATGCATGAATCCAAGTGACACATGGTACATCAAACTTGGGTCCACGTCACCATGGATGACATCACTACACCATGTCATTCTAGACTGATCGTCCTTCATGCCCTTTGATCTCACAGCCAAGGTAGGTCCATGTAACCCTTGGTTCAACAACCTCTGCTAATTTGTAACTTCAGTGTTCCAGGATTTCGTGGGGTGAAATTCTTCATTCTCCTAGAGTTGGTCATCTCCAGGCTGACCACCTCCTAGATCTGATGGTTAAGAATAGTCCCGAAGTTTCCTCAAATCGATGGCTCTCGTTACTTCAGGATTCATGGATTTTGACATTAAAACACCCCTATCCTACTGAAGTGGTCAATGTTGGGTTGACCTCGACATAGATATATCTATCCGAGGGTGTCCACGTAACCTCAAAGATATATGACTCGTAACTTCCTCTCAAGGGTACCTTTACCATGCCACAGAGTTGCTGCCCCTGGAAATGTTTTCACTCAACATGTGGGATCCTAGTAATCTGGACATGATACACACATCCCCATGATTGAATGGTCAGGAGGGGTCCCAAAGGATCCTTAGATCCATGGTCCATGTTACTTCACAGCTCCGACATTCGGGGAGTTTGATGCTATAGCTTCTCTATTCTCCCAAAGTAGAACTTCGTCGAAGTCTTCTCGTTGTAGATCCAATAGCTGAGGGGACCTCTGAACATTCTCGATTGGTGGCTCACAATACTTCATGATGGAAATTTGGATCCCGATTCAGATGGTGAGATAGGTTCACCTGACCATAAGGGAAACCATTCATTGTTGGTCAACTTGCTGGTAATCGAATCTTCTAGTTACCTTTGGCCAGTTTAAGGCTAGTAAGGTCAACAATACTCTAACCTCCTGGACTTCCAAAGCTTTGAATCCAGGAGGACTTAGCTCCCTTAGGCTTAGCCTAAGGTTCCTAGGTGTTGTTCATATGGGTCCTCCTGAACAACTCTCGTCGACTCATCTTCCAAACAAAGTGATCTCCCCTTTCAAGGCTTGCACCTTGCTATCCTTCCTAAGCTTTATCATGAAATGGTTAAGGACTTGGGAATGAAATCTCGGTCACACAACAAGGAGTCTGAAATAGGTATCCTCTTCATACGAACAAGGTTAGATTGACACGATATCCCCTATCTTGACTGTCCTATAGGATTGTGTCCCAAGAAGCCTCAAGGGCTAAGCTGGGGCATACAAACTATCAGTCAAAAGAATAATTTCACAAGGATATGAATGCATACACATATCATGACCATTCCACACAGAAACCTTTTATAGATACACATATATATAAACCCATGCATTCATCCATTATTTTAGTTCAATACACAAAGTATGAAAACACTTATCAGAACCAGAAGACGTGATGTGTCTGCTAAAAGGGGTGCTCATTTCCACCCAACCATAGGCTCATTCACTCCTAACGGATTTACCACTAGCCGCCCTCGAGCTAGACCACGATGCTTTGAGATTGAATCTTTTCTTCCAGCTCAACGAAAGTTGGGGATGAAGGTTACTCTCCTTCTTCCGACACAGAAATAGATAGGGATGAAGGTTACTCTCCTTCTCCTGAATCGGTCATAGGTAGGGATGAAGGTTACTCTCCTTCTCCCGACTCAGTCTCTAGTTCCTACAATCATAACACACTCTTTTCTTTTTTTCACAGTTCTTCCTCGAATCTGAGAGCTTAGTCTCTCATCTCTGCACTCTTCACAACACTTCCTCCTCCCAACATGCCTTCCTTTCTTTCTATCCTCATTAATATTGTGTGTGGCCTGAATTCCCTAGTCTGTGGTTAGGTCTGAAAGAATTACGGATGGGCACTCTGTCGATCCACTCATTAACTCTTGAGGAGGTCTTACCACCTACCAACCTAACTCATAATTCATTCCTGGGTCAGAGGAATTATCTGGTCATGAGAAATTAAATCCAATGAAGTACTTGTTTGGTGGGGTTTATCTCAACCATTCCTGGTTCCCCTCACCATCTCTTTCGTAGCATCTGTGGTCTCTCTTGGAAAACCCCTCTTTTAAAATTCATGCAACACTGATCCATTTTCTATTAATAACACAAATTACAATCATTGACATTTCTTACAAAGGTTCATCAAGTCAACATTCAAACATATCGATTTTTCCTCAGTCTCTTGGCCGATATAGTTATATTTACAAACTGGGGGAAACACAGGTGTTACAAATATTTTCACTGTTTAAGTAAAGTGAATTAAAAAATAGAACTATTTTTCGAAAATATCTCGAAGTACTTCTCTGTAATTCACACAGAACCTATGTGGAAGTTCTTATTTGAGCTATAATTCTCAACACGGATTTCAAAAACTTGGTCTGGGAATGGAAATAATGGTTAACAAGGATAATTTTGCAACCATATATTCCCTTCGCTTTTAGATGGGTAGTCTAGAGTATTCCATCCATTGCAGTCATTAGAACAACTTGGGGTAGCGAGAGTACACAACATTTTTCATTTATATCAAATGGTATACAAACAAGAATTCACCAAATGAACAAAATAAGAAACACATACAACAATTAAACACCATAAACAATAGAATTTACCCTGTAGAAAACCTAAAGGAAAAACTCCAACAACAAATGGCTATGCTCAACTTTATTTCTTAGCAATTGCAGAATTATAATGGTGTTTTGGCTCTTTGGATCATTATAGATTTCAAACTCAGAAATTTTGTCAACAATACTTCTCTTTTCTACAAAGAACCCACTCTCCATTGTTGTACAAAAGTTTATAGGTGGAACTGGCTTGTTGGGGATATCTAGAAGGGAAATCATCCCCAACTCTTCAAATGTCTAACTCTAACTCTCTCCTTCTCCTTCATCCTTTTACTAGTAGTTCTCCCATCAGAGCTCCCTTTCTCTATTTGTCATCTTCTTTTCTTTACCTTCTAAATATTTTTATACATTAAGTCATAATGTGATACTTTGGAGGCCAACGATAGCATATTGAAAAATCATGGTGCCCTTCATACTATCAAATACATCCTCTGTCCTTGTCATCAAATTTGTAGCTTTCAGCTTCACTTATGTAGCCAATATTCTAACTTTGTCGATTGTTGTACATTTTCTTTGAGCCATTAAATCCATTTGGTGTTTTTTGTGGATCCATTTCGGATCACACCTCCCCATTTGAAGGATTTTGGTCTTGAAAATATTATTTGTGGATGATATGGAAGCACATGACCTCCACTTGTCTCCAATACTCCATCAAACATGAAGGATACATGCTTCTTGTTTACCCCATTCAACCTATTGGTTTTCCCTTATTAGCTTGAAACCGATCAAGTAATCATAAAGGACATGGGGGAATTCCATATATCGTCAAGGAAGAGTTGTAAACAATAGTCCCATGGCCCATCCATCTCTCAAACATGGATATTTACTATGGAATTAAAATGTGATGTCTTTGCAATTCTCTATCAATCCAAGTCAACTATTCTTTAATCATTGTTCATTAACCAAAAAAAATTATTTGTTTAGTTTTGGTTTCAATGCTTGGTTAATTTTTTATGGTGCTAATGCCTAACCAAGGATTTAGGTGCACTCACTTTAAATGATAAAAAAATATTATACTCTGAATGTATAATTGTATCAACAACACATCCAACCCAAAATTTATTTACAAAGAAATAAATAATGTGCACCACTCCTTTTTATTTTCTTGTCATTGTTATCACTACAACCTTGAGTCATTACCTATCAATATATTCACAAGTTATTAAAGGATGGTTATAGGTCATTGAATGGGCATAACATAATGCTTGTAAATATGGATGTATGGTGTTTGAACATGCCAAACTATTTCTATAGATGTGTTTTTTATGCAATTGGATTGATGAAACCAAAGGAATGGCTTGAACCAATCCAAAGGATAATTATAGGTGTAAAATACTTCTCACAGGATTCTAAGTGAATTGTTGTAGGTAAATATAAAGGTTTAATGATCTATATTGGATCATTATATTATTTGTGATCTATCTCAATGATTTATGGGTGAAAAAATTGAAGGAATCAACTTTCAGAGCCATTTTAGCAGTTGATCCCAATTTGGAAATTTGGGTCCAAAAAGCCATCTAAAATCTTCAAGATCCATTTTGAGGCATCAAACAACACTTTTTTATGTTCCAAACCTTACTATAGACCAATCAGGTATATTCTACACACCAACAAATTCCCAATGGTGCAAGAACCTCTTCATTCAAAGTTTGTATGTGAAATTTATGCCTCCCACAAGTTGACATTCTGTATTGATCACAATGGTGTGAGTGTATGCCATATCAACCCCCATTACTTAAAAAAATGGGGATAGATACATAGTGTATTTTCTAGAAGATTATAGAAGGTCCAAACCTAATCACTAATTGAGGGTTGAGGAAGTCAATACCCTAACCCTAGATAGTTATCGGGCTATGTTAACTACTAGGTCACTAGGAGTAGAAGGGGTTCCATTATTTTGCATTGTATCTTGTTCGATATCTAATAAAAAACATCTAAGAGTGGTATTCTATGAGCATAAAAAAGGAGGAGATATTCTATATAATCCATATAGGCCAGAGTCTGAAAGGAAACTCCACATAGAGTGCATCTTTCTTTGTACTTGCCTTTGAAGACAAGGGAGTAGATCGGCCTCACCTTCTAGCTGGGTTTTCTCCCATATTGGGTTTCCAAGGTCATATCTTGTTTTTATTCATGGATGGTGTGTGATTATTTATTTCCGTTCTCTCTTTTTTCACATTTCATATATTTCATAAATTTTAAGTAGAAAACCAGTAATTCAAGAATCTGAGATCTAAAGGAAATTAATCTTGATAGTAAAGATTTCAGTAATTTTATTAGATCTATTGTGACGAATTTTCCAGTGGAATATCAACGTCAATTTATAATTCATTTGCACAATGATAAATCACCCCCCAAAAAGAAAACAACTAATTGGGCTATGGAAACCCACCAACTATCCAAGCAATGTGGATATTGTTATGGATACAAACCAACAATACAATTAAACCAATTTGAGTGTTTTGCATAATTGATTTAATGAAAAATTGCATGTATAGCTCAAGGAATTAACATTGCATGATGTTCTTATGAAATAAGTAGGTATATGGTGTCTCCTAAGCACCCAATGGCTAGTCTATGTGGTGGAACATTGATTTGCAATAGTGCATATTTTAGAAACTTAGTTTGGAAATGACAACAATGGCCAACATAACTAATTCTAAAACCATATATTTCCTTTTAATTTTAAATATAATTCTAGAACAGACCATCCATTATATCCATCAAAATGACTTAGGAAATGGAGATTACATGACGTTTTTATTTTATTTTAATGTACTTAACCAACAATGTTAGCATAATATTAACAATATCTAACGAAATCAAAGTGTAGAAAAGAAAACAAAAGAGAAAATAACAACAAACCAATAGAATTATAATGATTATATTGGATATATACAGAGGAGTGAGCAATTCTCAAGGGCCTTTTCGAGGGGGCAACTTCATATGAACAAATGTCCAATTACAATAACAACATTTGGCAACCATTACATAGCCTTCTAGCCCTATACATAGTTTCTTAGTAGAAAAACCCTAACTACTTGTGGTCCCATAATTAATGGGTACCAACCACCTATTGGACCTTATTTAATAAAGATGAACATTTTTAGATTAAATAACTACCCACTAACTATGTAACAAGCCTTATTCAAGAAATATGGCCTCATATACTAGGGAGGTTAGGGTAGGATCCTAACATTTATATTGAATGGTATACATGCAAGAATTCACCAAATTGATCCAGATTTTATGAGAAGAATGAAACGAATACAGATTATTAAAAAATGTTTAACACATAATAATAGATTTATACTAAAACAGGTTTCTATTCAATAAGGAAATAAGCTGAAACTATAAAATGCAGTGGAAAACAAGCTTGTTGGAATGGTGGCGACTTATCTCTGAGAAGAGATGTGACGATTACGCTCATTCTCAAGAAGACGATTACAATGAGCCTCTAAAGGATTTTTTTACAATAAACATGAATTAAAAAACCATATACATCCAAAAACCTAACCCTAGGATATGTAGCGCCAAAAGTCATGTGGGCCCCATTGGGGTAATCTAGTACATCAACTTCTCAGGGTCGTAACTTTTGCATACGATCTTTGTTTTAGGCACACGATAACCCATTGGAAAGGCATATCTGAGGAATACACATGTTTCCATCAGAATCTGACTTCGTCTACAATTTAATTGTGGAAATCCCTAAAAATGTTGTTTAGGGCCTCAAAACGACCATGAAAGTTGGGGACTCGAAAACTAGGAAAAAAATGCCAAACTGGAAAACTGCCAAAATGAACCAGTTTTAATAGGTTGGAGGCCACCAAAATCCATCTAGATCAATCCTACCCCCTTAGGAAGAAATGGTCTCCATTGCGTTGAGTTCCCCCATCAAATGAGGAAATTTCTACTGAATTTGGCCCCGGGTGAGCCACTTGCCTTGGTGCAGAAGCTGCCTTGCTTTGACAACTTGATAAAGTTGGATCCTTTGATGTCGAGTGCCCTTGACCTTTGTGTTCACAATATGATCACTAGATTCTTGTTGCATGTAGTCATGGTTGATTTTTGTTGGTGTCAACTACTCTGCTATCTCTTAGGTGTCCAATAATGGTGGGAAATATGGCCGAAGGAGAGCCACGTTGAATACTAGGTACAGGACAAGGAAAGGGGTAATGTTGAGCTCAAAATAATTATCACCCATAACTTTGGTGATGGTGTATGACCCATAATGGAGTGGGCGAAGCTTTCGATGGGGCCATGTAAGTCGTTCTTTCTACAAGTGCAACCAAACTTTGTCTCCCACCTGAAACTTATGTGGCACCTAGTGTTTATCATGGTGCTGCTTGTACTTGGCATTGAACTTATGTAAAATATCATGAACCTATTGGCGAATGTGTTGGATCCACTCAATGAACCAGGTGGCATTGTTAGCTTCAAGTGGAGCAGGGGACGAGTCGACTGAGGTGGTCACCAAGGGTAGTGCAACATCCATGGGGCCCAATGGTTGGAATCCCAACCCCACCTTAAAGGGGATATGGCTAGTTGAGCTATGTAGGGATCGGTTTTAGCTATGTTAGACATAGGTAAGACTCTCATACCATGTGTGGGGGTGCTTGGAGTTGTACATGCCCAGGATATGCATGATTATTTGATTGACAACCTTGGTTTGGCCATCTGTCTGGGGGTGGAAGGCAGTGTATTTGGTGAGCTTGGTGTCCAACAGTGATCAGAGGCTCGACCAAAATGTGCTAAGGAACCAACTGTCCCAATATGAGACAATGGTTTGTGGGATTCCAAAATGTACCCATACTCATTAAAAGAATATCTTGGAAGTGTCCTATGTTGTGATGCTCTTCTTGCAAGCGACTAGAATTGCCATCTTGGAAAAGCGATCAATAACCACAAAAACACATTTATTTCCCCTCTTGGTGGACGGAAGGCCCAACATGTAGTCCATTGAGATGGATTCCCATGGCTTGTCAAGAGTAGGAAGAGAGGTGTACCTGCTCTGTTTCTTAGTGGTCGGTTTGGAAATAGCATAGGCGGTGTAGGACCTGATATACTTGTCTATATCCTATCAAAGTTTCAGCCAATAGAAATGTTTCTGCAACACTACCACTGTATGTTTTATGCCAAAGTGTCCTGCCACCTGAATCTGGTGAGCTTCCCAAATCATATTCACTTGCTCACTTGATGAAATGTAGAGATGACCTATATGACACAAAAACCCATCCTGAAGATGGAAATTAACAACATCTGAGTTTGTGCCCAACATTTGGTAGGTGGTGGTGAATTCAGGGTCTATCTCATAGAGGTGGGGCCATCCGGAGGTCTCGTGGACACAAGAGTCTAGCACCATAGTGAGTGTCACGACTGGAGGTCAGCTGAGGCAATCAACAACTCAGTTTATACTTGTCGTTTTATACTTGATGTTGAGGTGGAACTATTGCAAGTATGTGGAAAAATTCTAATGGAAGTCATTCTGCAATTTTCCTTGTGTCTGCATGAACTGAATTGACTTATGATCAATGTCGATGACTGTTTCCTTCCCAAGAATGTAATGTCTCCACTAGAAATAGGATTGCACAATGGATTACATTTCTTTGTCGTAAGTAGGTTACTTATGGAAAGATCTGATAATGTCTCATTATGATATGCCACGGGGTGGCAGTTTTGAGTGATAAGGACACCCACAACATAGTATGAAGCATCTGTCTCGAACTCAAAGGGCTGTTATAGGTTCGGTAATGAAAGTACTGGGGATGAGAAAAAGCACTACTTCAAATCATCGAAAGATTTTGTTGGGACAAACCCCAAACAAATTTTATCTTACCACCACCCTTGGTTACTTGGTTGAGGGACCATACGATATGAGAGAATCCTAACATGAACCTGCGATAGAAATTGGCAAGGTCCAAGAAGCTCCAAAGCTCAGTGAGTGTGGTTGGGGCTGGCCAGTCATGAATGACCTGGATCTTGGTTGGATACACATGCACACCATGTTGATCAATCATTTAGCATAGGTAATGGACTATTTCCATGCCGAAGGATCATTTTTCCAAGTTGGCATATAGCTTGTGTTGTCGCAGGGTGTGCAGAACCTGTTGAATATGCTGCAAGTGTTCCACCCAAGTATTTTTGTAGATGAGGATGTCATCCGGATACAACACTACAAAAGTATTGGTGAAATGTTGCAGGATATTGTCCATCATCCTCATGAAATTTGATGGAGCATTTTTCAAACCAAAGGGCATGACCAACCATTCGAAAAGACCTTCATTTGACTTGAAGGTGGTCTTCCATACATCTGTCTATTCTATTGGGACCTGGTGGTCACCAGACTTTAGATCAATATTACTCAAATACTTGGCCCCCATGAGATGATCAAGGAGGTTGTCGATTCAGGGAATCATGTACTGGTTCTGGACTGTGATTTTATTCAGGGCCTGATAATCAATGCAGAGTCATCAGGTAACATCTTTTTTTTTCACCAGCACGATTGGGGTCCCACAAGATGATGGGCTGGGAAGGATGTGCCCATTGTGGAGCAGTTATTGAACCTGTTATCCCCGATATCTAGGGATAACTAGGAGATCATGTCTCAAGGCCCACATGGTCCTAGACATGGAGTACCGAGAGCAGGAGCGACCTGAGCATGGTCCTTGAGGACCCATCTTCTTCTTGTCAGCCAGACTTGTCCTGCCAGCAGTACTAGCCTCCATCACTACTGGCTTGGGCTTGCATCAGAAAAGGTTCTTGCTCCATGAGGTAATTGGTCCGAGGTATCATGGTATGTGTCACATTTGATCAT
>ML778519.1:792320-816381 GCA_009831015.1 Picea engelmannii
TAATATTTGCATTGACATTAAATACAAGGTTTAAATTGTGAACGTTGAATGCTTATCTTGCTCTGTTGATGAAGTGATATCAATCGTTGTTTCATTTAGCCATCATTGACTTCGTCAATAATAGCATTGATCTATTGCTCACACATTTATTGAAAGATAGTCATTTATTTGTGAAATACTAACCCACTGCATGCATATATTCTAGTTGTATTTGTTTTGTCTCGCAAACAGGTGCATCATCAGTGGTCTTATCTTCTTGACTATCTCTCTTTGGGCAGCAATCTGTGAAAGGGGTTTCCTTGACTTAGCCTTTTACCCTTTAGCCTTTCTTTAACCAGATTGCCTTAGGGACGTCTCCCTTGGACTTTCCCTCCTAAATAGAAAGAGCTCCCCATCGAAGTGACAGTGGGTGGGGAAGTTCCTGTTACGCTGGTTTCAAGCCTTGACTCAAGCTTTCCAACCTTTCCTACAAACCGTGCGATAACAGAACCTACCTCTTGATCTCCTCATTTTCTAACAGAGAATGGCGATAGGTTGGCCCATTGGGTAGCAGTGCACTTGGGGTCATATTGATGGGATGCTTGACCTGGCAGTGCAGAGGTACCCTGATGGGTGAGTAGAATATATCTGAGTATTCTTCCACAACCTTATGCACTTGCTTCTATTTTGTGGAGAGATCGCTCGTGGAGGCCCTAAATGTGGTTGTGATCTTTCACTCACTCTGAGAGAGAATAACGAAGAAGACAAATTTCCTGGTCTGAGAGATGACCTTCCTGCATTGCTTGGCCGAGATCAAGGAAATAACACTAGGTGGGATTGCCACAGATATCCTGTACAATTTCATGTTCAAAGTAATAATAACGGTACGAGGCCTAGACTCATATATAACATGATGTTTCCATAGGTAAGGTTGTCCCAAAGTAACATTACAAACTTCAAGAGGAGAAACATCAAACAATACCTCGCCTTTGAAGGTCTTGATGCCGTACAACAACTGACATTGTTGGCTGATGCGAAGATCGCTTCCTTGGTGGAGCCATCCAATGGTGTAGGGTTGTGGGTGTGACATTATCGGTAGGGCTAGCTGCTTGAAAACCTCTGCTAAGTTGAGGTTCTTTTGTCTACCACTATCAATGATGAAGTGCAACGAGGTGCCTTTTACCCACATCTGTGAATGGAAAAGGCTCTCGCCTTCTTCTGGCTCATCTGGTTCACCTGGCTAGAGCTTGGTGGTACCAATAGTGGCATTGGGTTCCATGTCAATGATCTTTCTCCCCCTTTTTGGTTCTAACTCAGAGTCAGAACCCGCATCTTATTCATAGGCTTTCACTTCAGCCACCGGTGACTGCTTTGAGTGACAATCAATAGTGTTATGCCAAGGGCTCTTATGGAAGTCGCACCACTTACCGCTATCTTTCTTTGTCTTTCCGGTGTCCTTCTTTTCTTGCGGCTTGGACTGGTTGTCCTGATGTTGTCCATGTTTTCTCTATCCTTTGTTCTGCAGGTTGGGGCCGCCCTTTCCTGACTTTTTCTATGAGGGGTTCCTGGGACCAAATTGTCGCGTCTTTTGTTTGAGCTTTTGCTCGATTTTGATGACATATCAATAGGCCTCACCCAAGGATGAGATGTCCAGAAATTCCATTTCATTCTGGATGTATCTATGTAGATAACCATGATACTTGAGCACCAGATGTCACTCATAATATTTGATAACCAGATTAGTGCGCAAGGTATGGAAGATATATGTGAACTATGGCACTACTTGGTCTCTTTCTTGATGCAGTGTGGTCCATTTTGTATACAAGTTGTCATAACTTCTGACAGGGTAGTATTTTTCCTTAATAACATTTCTGAAGGATTCCTAGTTGACCATGGCTGTAAATAATGAGGGTTCCTCTATTTCCTTTTTCTCAAAGAAAGTTTCCCACCAATCTTTGACATGGGGAATGACTTTGAGGAGCGCAAAAGTAATCTTTTCTCTATTCGAAAAGTTATGGACCAAAAAATACCCTTCTAGTAGATTCAACCATTTGTCTACAACATTTGCGTCTATCTGACCTTCAAATATAGGAATATCAAAGTTGATTTGTACTTTTAAGGGGGTGGTGCCTCTGCTCGAGGAAGATGCATCACCTGTCGGTAGCCCCTGAAGGATTTGTGCAAAGCTATCCATCATCTCATTCCTTTGTTGCGTGAGGGATTCCTTAAGCAACGTTTTAAAAGGATCTATTGTCCCATCATATTTATTTTCTCTTTCCATGAGAGGTTGCTTGAATGTGCAAGATATTTTGTCCTCAAGAAAAACAAGCTTGAGACCTAATTCTTTGTACCCTGACCTCGTTGGGGACATGCATTAAGAATGACAAGGAACAAACCGCTCTGATACCACTAATCTAGATTTATGAGCAGAATGAAATGAATACATATTATTAATTTAAAAAAAAATAATAATAACAAAGATACAGTAAAACTGGTTTCTATTCAATAAGGAAATAAACTGAAACTATAAAATGCACCTGAAAACAAGCTTGCTGGAATGGTGGTGGCTTATCTTTGAGAAGAGATGTGATGGTTGTGCTCATTCACAAGAACATGATTACAATGAATCTTTGAAGGCCTCTTTTACAATAAACATGAATTCTAAAACCCTAGACATCCAAAAACCTAACCCTAGGATATGAAGCACCAAAATTCATGTGGGACCCATTGGGGTAAGCTAGTACATCAACTTCCCGAGATCGTAATTTTTTCATACGATCTATGGTTTAGATGCATGATGGCATGTTGGAAAGGTATATCCAAGGAATACACATGTTGTTGTCAGAATCTAACACCACCCACAATTTGACTGTGGCGAGCCCTTAAAACATTGTTTAAGGCCTCAAAATGGCCCCGGAAGTTGGGGACCTGAAAACTAGGAAAAAAATGCCAAACTGGAAAAATGGCAAAAATGAACCAGTTGGAATAGGTGGGAGGCGATCGATATCCATCTAGATCACAAAAAAAGAAATAAAACAATGAATCCATACAACATTTAAATACTATAAAAACTAGAGATTACCTAGAGAAAACCCAAAGGAAGAACTCTAACACTAAATGGCTATGATTAGGCTTTATTTCTTAGTAATTGCATAATTACAATGGTGTTTTGGCTTGCTGGAGTTTTATATATTACAAAACTTGGGAATTTTCTTGACAATCCCTCTCTTCTTTACCAAGAACCCCTTCTCCATCATTGTGTAAAGGTTTATAGGCATAATTGGCTTGTTGGGGGTCACTAGAAGGCTAGGCATCCCCAACTCTAGTGCTCTTCCTCTCCTTCATCATTTTGTTGGTTGCATTACAATTAGAGTTTCATTTCTTTAGATTTATTCTTCTATTCCTTACGTTTCAAATTCTTTTGTGCTTCGAGTGGTAATGTTTTACTTTCAAAGTGATTGGTATCATATTGAATGAGTGTGAGGCCCTTCACACTATAAACTACATAATCTATCCTTATCATCAACTTTATAGCATCAAGATTCACTTATGAAGCCAATCTTCTAACTTTATCAATTGTTTTGAATTTGCATTGAACCATTAAATCCATTTGATGTTTATTGTAGATCCATTTTAGATCACACATCCCCATTAGGATGATTTTGGTTTGCAATAGAGGGGATGGAAGCACATGGCCTCCACTTTTATCCCCAAGTCCACTACTCCAAAAAATATGAAGGATACTTGCTTCTTTTTTTCCCCATTCAAGATCCTATTTTCCCCTTGTAACAAACCCACTATGGCCTAATAGATTTTTCACCTTTTTCTTGAGGGACAGAATTCCTGAGTTCCTAAGAGGTCCTAGCGTAGGCTAGCTCATCCTGTCGGAACCTTCACTAAACCATTCCACCGGTTCTTTCATTGAAAACCCATCGCGTACAACTCAAGCACCAAGCGCGGGCTTCACCTCCATGTGATCATCGGTTATGACCCCGAGCCAAGCCAAGAGGCGCCTTTCACAATTCGTGACTCAACGATGCTCGAGAGTCAATTCCTCCAACTCCCCAAACCCCGAAACCCAAAAATCATACCTTCGTTGAGATCGAAGGCTGTGAATCTCCCCCTGATCTGACGGTCCTAGCCATATCGGGATTTCGGTAACCGGGAGTTTGAAATGCAAGAGAGTCGAGTGTTTCGAATATTCTACCCAAAAACCCAAAATCCGATATGTGATTTCTTGTACGAGAT
The DNA here is from genome assembly GCA_009831015.1 of Picea engelmannii. Lineage (NCBI taxonomy): Eukaryota > Viridiplantae > Streptophyta > Pinopsida > Pinales > Pinaceae > Picea > Picea engelmannii. Next base: position 796,548 of record ML778519.1, read on the forward strand.
CCAACGATCCTCGATGATATGGATCCAACGGTCCGGATCTCTTCGTGAACCGGGAGTTCACGATACAACGACTCCAGAACTCCTGTCACTCAAATCCCCGAATTTCGATATGGGAATTTGTGTAGGAGATCAACGAACCTTGTTGATATGGATATGATGGTCACTATACCTCCTGAGCTTAAGGGCATTGAAGGACACTCAGCCTTAACCCCCTTGTTGTTCTACAAGATCCAATGGCTTACGGGGTTTTAGAACTTTCCCTAAACTCTGACTGCTCACCACGCGTCTCCTCCGATGGATGGTCCAAATCCTCCCAGAGTTTCGTGAATCAGGATTTCACGACTCGAGAAGATGAGGGATCTTCCCCTTTGGTCTCCCAAGTGCCGAAACGTCGAAATGCCAAAACCTATTCATGCTAAGATAATTTGGAGTTTTGCATACCGAGACTTCGCGACTTGTGATGACGAAGGGTCTTACTCTTTGGTTTCCTAGGTACCGAAATAATGAAATGCCGAAACCTATTCACACTAAGCTAATTCGGAGTTTCGCATACCGGGACTTCACGACTTGGGATGACGAAGGGTCTTTCCCTTTAGTTTCTCGGGTGCCGAAACGCTGAAATGCCGAAACCTATTCACACTAAGCTAATTTGGAGTTTCGCATACCGGGACTTTGCGACTTGCAACGATGAAGGGTCTTTCCCTTTGGTTTCCTGGGTGCTGAAATGTCGAAATGTCGAAATGTCAATGGATGGGTCTGAATACTCCAGGACTTTCAGGACATTTCCAAGTCCACCCTCCTACCTATACAAAGGTTAAGTTCGACGGGCAATAGAGCTCCGACAATCTTTCAGAGGTTTCTTGGGTAAATTATCCCTAGGCTTGGCAACCTGAGTAAAAGTCTTTCTAATTCGTCGGGCTATAAATTCGGTGGTAAGGGTAAAGTATACTCGTGGGTTTACTATCATGGTATTCCTTTTGAGGGACTCACTCTGACTCTGGAGTGCAAGGAAACTTCCCGAGAGAAGTGCCTTCGGGAAATTAAACCAAGGCATAGCACGAGCCAAGTAGATAGGGTAATTCTGAAGGGAACGGGCTCATATTCTGAACCTACTCATTCTATAAATAGATCGATTATGGTCATATAAGTATAAGCATGTATCTCTTGTCTCCAAATCAAAACACAGGCAAACACTTCCATACAGAAATCATTTATGAGCATATAAACATGAGCATGCATTCAATTCAAAAATACAAGACATAACACTTATCAGAAAACACCAGGTGCGACGCAACTACTGAGAGTAGTGTTCGTTTCCACCCAACCATAGGTTCAGTGACTCCAAACGGATTTACCACTAGCCACCCTTGAGCTAGACCACGATGCTTGAGGTTCAATTTTCTACTTCAAGCTTAACAGAAGTCAAGGACGAAGGTTACTCTCCTTCTCCTTTGTTCAGAACTCCCTGCATTTCCCGAATTTCTCTCGGTTCTCTTCCGCGATCTCTGTCGTGTGTGTTCTCCTCTCTTCCCCCCTTTACAACAATTCCTCTCTTGCATTTTCTCTACAAGATTGTGTGTGGTGCAAATTTCCCCATCCGCGGTCAGGTCTGGGAACTGTTACGGATGGGCGGTTCACTCCCATCCCCTCATTAACTCTTGAGTAGCCTCCCCACCTACCAATCTGACGGGAAATCCATTCCAGGGTTAGAGAGTTGCTTCAATCTTTGTGAAAAATAAAAAAAATCCAGTATAGTACTGGCCTAGTGGAAGTTAACGCAACCATTCCAGGTCCCTTCCACCACCTCTCCTTAGCCATCGTGGTCTCTTTTAGCACATCCCCCTCCCAGCAGCCATGCAACACTTATTCATAACATAATTTTCATTCATCGACCTTTTATAAAAAGGTCCATCAAATCAAACGTTCACATCTTTGAGTGTTCCATAGTTCTTGGCCAATATAGTTATTTTTATAGACCGGGGGAAACAAGGTGTTACAATTCCCTCCCTTTTAAAGGAACATCTTCCTTTAAACAAAATCGGATATGCCTGTTTCATGGCATCTTCCATTTCCCAGGTAGCCTCATCTGGGCCAAAATGTTTCCACTGCACCTTGACTTGTGCAATGGTTCGGTTCCTGAGTGGGGTTTCCCTTCTGTCCAGGATGCATTGAGGTTATGGAAGGAATTCTCCCTCCGGTTCCACCTGTATCAAAAACCAGTCAATTATATGATTAGAATCATGCACATATTTCTTCAATAATGAAACATGAAAAACATTATGTGCTTTTATTGTGGGAGGAAGTGCTATCCTATAGGCTACAGGTCCCACTTTATCTATAACTTCAAAGGGTCGGCAATACTGAGGTGCCAACTTGGCATAAGCTCCCATCCTCAAGGCACTCTTCCTGGGTCTAACTCTGAGATATACGTGGTCTCCCATATTGAATTCTCTTGGAGTTCTCTTTCGGTCAGCTTAACTTTTCTGTCTGTTCTTAGTGACCTTCAGATTTTGTTTTATCTGAATCACTTGTTGTTACATTTCTTTCAGCATGTCGGGTCCAATAGTAATTATGTTTATGGTATTACTCCAATGGACTGGGGTGTTGCACGGTCTACCATAGAGGACTTCGAAGGGAATCATCTTCAGGGATTCTTGGTAGCCGTTGTTGTAGGCAAATTCCACCAGTGGCAGGTAATCTTCCCACTTCTTGGGTTGATGCATTACATGCATTCTTAGCATGTCTTCCAATATTTGGATCACTCTTTCCGTCTATCCATCAGTTTAAGGATGATAGGCTATGATAAACAGTAATTTGGTCTCCAGACCAACCATCAAGGATTTCCAAAAGTTGGAAGTAAATTCCGTGTCTCTGTCAGACACGATCTCTTTAGGCATACCATGTAGTCTGAATATCTCCTTCATGAATATGCTGGTGATATATATTGCCTTGCAAGTCAATTTGACAGGGATAAAATGGGTGGAATTGCTCAGTTTATCCACCACTACCATGATGGCATCATTTTGTTTGGTCTATGTTGGTAATCCAGTGATGAAGTCCATGGAAATGATTTCCCATTTCCATTTTGGGATTGGTAGAGGTTGTAATAATCCTGTTGGGTGCTGGTGTTCTGCTTTAACCTGTTGGCATTCTAGGCACTTAGCTAAATAGTTAGCTATGTCTTTCTTTAACCCAGGCCAATAGAATTGTTTCCTAGTGGCTGTGATCATATTTTGATATCCCGAGTGACCAGTATATGGTCCTTTATGTAGTTCATCCATTGTGAACCTCTTCAATTCGTCACAATCTGGAATATACAATCGGTTTCTGTAAGCTATCAAACCTCCATATATCATCTGGTAGACTTCATACTTTATTCCTGTGGGTTATTTCTCCAGGTACGAGGTCACGGTCTGGAAGAATGTGTCTGTTTCTTGTGCATTCCTGACTCTTTCTTTGACATTATTCTTGCAGGTACTCACCACTTCCAAGTGAATTGTTTTCATACTTCTACTAAGGGCATCGACCACCTTATTTTCCTTTCCTTCAACATGTTTGATTTCAAAATAAAATTCACTAAGGAGGGCCATCCACCTAGATTGTCTAGCATTGAGCTTTGGTTGGTCAAACAGATATCACAATCCACAGTGGTCTGTCATAAGTACAAATTTCCTTCCTAGGAGGTAATGTCTCCACATTTTTAAGGCGTGCACTATGGCGGCCAACTCCAGATCATGGGTCACATAGTTGAATTTGTGCTCATTCAATTTTCAAGATTCATATTAGACTACACTTCCTCCTTACATAAGGACTCCTACGAGCCCTTCCTTGCAGGCATATGTGCACATGAGGAAGTCGTTTTCGAGATCAACGATCTTCAACACACGTGCATGGGTCAGAAGGTGTTTCAGGGATTGAAATCTTTCTTCACATTCTTTTGTCCACGTGAATTTATCTCCCTTCTTCTGGAGGGTAGTGATTGGACAACCAATCTTGGAGTATCCTTTTATAAATATCCTATAGTATCCTGCTAAGCCCATAAAGGATTTGATATCCGAAGCGTCCTTTGGGGTAGGCCATTCCATGATAGACCTGATCTTGTCAGGATCTACTGCTACTCCCTCTTCAGATATGACATGGCCCAAGTAATGTATTTGCTTCTGGAAAAAATTTCACTTGCTAAATTTGGCATAGAGCTGATGTTCTCTTAGCACCTGAATCACAAGTCTAAGATGTTCCTCATGTTCCTCTCTATTCTTGGAGTAAATTAATATATCGTCAATAAAAACCAGTACAAATTTGTCTAGGAATTTGCTGAGCACATTGTTCATCAAACACATAAAAGTGGTAGGGGCATTGGTCAATCCAAATGGTACTACCACAAACTCATAGTGACCATATCTCGTCCTGAAGGAAGTTTTGTGAATGTCTTCACCCTTGATTCGAACTTGATGGTATCCAGATCTCAAGTCAATCTTTGAGAAGATGAAAGCACCTCCCAATTGATCAAATAGGTCATCAATCCTGGGTAAGGGGTACTTGTTCTTTATGGTAACCTTATTGAGTTGTCTATAATCTATGCACAGTTGGAGGGTACCATCTTTCTTTTTCACAAACAGGACTGGTGCTCCCCATGGAGACACGCTAGGTCAGATATAGCCTCTTTCCATCATTTCTTTTAGTTGTAATTTAAGCTCAACTAGCTCGGGTGTGCTCATCCTGTAGGGTGTCCTAGACACTAGCACCACTCCCAGTGCAAGTTCTATCAAGAAGTCAATGTCCCTTCTTGGAGGTAAATCCGATACCTCTTCTGGAAATACATCTCTATATTCTCTTAGTGTGGGGTGGTATTCGAGGCTTGGTTTGTCATCTTCAACTGATTCCAACACCTGTATCGCATATAGTGGACATCCCTTTCTGCAATACTTTCTCATTTGAAGGGCTGATATTTGTCTCACCGAGACAGGTTTTTGGACCCCTTGAAGGGTTATTGTTCTTCCTTCTTCACTTACACATTCTAAGGTTTTATGGTAATAGTCCATTCTGGACTTATATGTGGCTAGCTAGTCCATACCAATCAACAGGTCATACGATCCTAGGGGTAATACGTTAAGGGTTGCTTGGGTGGGGAATTCACCCATAGTGAATTGGCAAGCTAGTATGACCTCCACTACATTTCTTTTGGTGCTAGTGGATAATTGTACCAACCATGGCTTGGCATGTTTATGTGTTTGTAATTTACACTTATCAACAACTTTAGGGGCTATAAAACTCAAATTTGAACCAGGGTCAATTAGAATAGACACTAGATGGTTGGTGATCATACCTTCCATATCCACCACTGAAGCTTGGTGGTCAGCTTGTTTATTATCCACGACTTCATAAATTTGTGGAATACTCCTGGCCACGTCATTGACGGTGGTAGCTTCTTGAACGTTGTAGATTCTCCAACTGTTCTGTTGTCGGTGTAGGCAGTCCCTCAGTAGATGTTCTTCTCCACAACCCCAACATTTTAAGGGTTCTTTCTTCAGATTATCAATCTTTCCTGGGGTAGATCCAAAAGGTTTATTTCCGCTCTGGGAGGGGAAATTCTTCTGGTGTACACTTCAGGTTGGAAATCTCATTCTTGATTCCTTTTTATAGTTTTTAAATCTTGGGGATTTAAACCCCTTTTTCTGGAATCTCGAACTATTCTTCTGCTTCTAGCCTTCACGAGGTTATGTCCGATGCCCAAGCTGTTCATAACAATATGTTGCCTTTCGGATAGTATCTTCTAGGGTCTTTGGCTCGTCAAACTCAATCCTGTTCTGATAGTCCTTAGGTAGTCCACTGATGAATCGTTGCACCTTTGCCTTTTCTTCTTTTATATAGGGTACGTACCTCAACAATTCGAGGAATCTACTGACATTTTCCTCTATGGTACGTTTCCCCAGCTTGAGTTCATAGAATTCTTTAGTCTTTTCGTCGAAATACTTTTCCAATAGATACTTCTCCCTGAAGTATTTCTCAAACCATTCCCAAGATAGGCCTTCTTCGTGAATCCATTTTACGTTCTTAAGGTCTTCCCACCAAATGGAATCCTTCCCATTCAGGTTGAAAGTGGCTACTCTAGCCTTCAAATTTTTCGAGAAGTCATGGACTCTGAAATACTTCTTTAGTCCAAGCAGCCAGGCCTCCACTTCCTCTCCCTTCTTTATTTCACCGTCGAAAGAGGGTGTCTTGGCCTTCTTGAATTCTTCGAGATTATGATTTTTGGAATGATTTCTCTTCTACCATTTTCTTCAGGAATAAGAACTAGTTATGCTACTAGAATATCCCTCCAAGTCGCTAGTTTCCTTTCCAGAGGAATTGTCCAATGCTTGTCCCTTATCTCTGGGGTGAACCTTTCTTGAGGTGCTCCTCCTAGTGTTTCCACTTAAAGGGCCACGTTTATGTATCCCAAGTGGGCTTCAACTTCTCTTTGTCTGTCATTGGTCCGCGTGACTGGTGTCAGGTCCATGCTGCAATTTCCTTTGTATGTCAGATAAGCTCTGTAGCAAGACTGCATTAATCTATGTTTGTTTCTCTTTCTCTTTTATCAACCTTTCATTGTCGGCCTTGCAACTCTATAGTTCGACAATGAGGCTTCTCACAGTATCAACTAGATCTGGAGGGGTTTCTACCACTCTCCTTTCATCAGAATCTTCATCTCTATTCTGGGAGCCATCCCCCACTTTATGGTGCATCACCATCCTATGGGTCTGCAGTTTCCCACGATTGATCGTCTGCTTGTTGTGCAAGAAAAACACTTATTGTTAGTCAACATTATATTCATTCACAATCAATGCATAATTCATATTTTTCAAATGCATACACACAATAGGAATTTTCATTCTTAACTTCAGCTTTTGATAAGGGGGGTTAGGATAGAGAGCTACTCCTTTTAAGAGTACTTCAGATGGAGTTCCTGTGCAACTCATCCATGAGCCCAAGTAGGCCAAGTGTTGTAACCATGCTCTGATACCAATTTGTAACAAACCCACTATAGCCTAATAGATTTTTCACCTTTTTTTTTCTCAAGGGACAGAATCCTCGAGTTCCTATGAGGTCCTAGTGCAGGCTAGCTCATCCAGTTGGAACCTTCACTAAACCATTCCACAGGTTAATTCATTGAAAACCCATCGTGTACAACTCAAGCACCAAGCGCGGGCTTCACCTCCATGTGATCATTGGTTATGACCCCAGGCCAAGCCAAGAGGTGCCTTTCACAATTCGCGACTCAGTGATGCCCAAGATTCAAGTCCTCCATCTCCCCAAGCCCCGAAACCTAAAAATCATACCTTCATTGAGATCGACGGCTGTGAATATCCCCCTGATCCGACGGTTCTGGGCATATCGGGATTTTGGTAACCGGGAGTTCGAAATGCAAGAGAGTCAAGTGTTTCGACTCTTCTACCCCGAAACCTGAAATCTAATACATGAGTTCTTGTATGAGATCCGACGGTCCTCGATGATATGGATCCAATAGTCCAGATCTCTTCATGAACCAGGAGTTCACAATACAACGACTCCAGAACTCCTATCACTCAAATCCCCAAATTCTGATATGGGAATTCGTGTAGGAGATCAACAAACCTTGTTGATCTGGATCTGACAGTCACTATCTCTCCTGAGCTTAAGGGCATTGAAGGACACTCAGCCTTAACTCCCTTGCTATCCTACGAGATCCAATGGATTACGGGGTTTCAAATATTTCCCCGAACTCTGACTGCTCACCACATGTCTCCTCTAATGGACGGTCCAGATCCTCTCGGGGTTTCGTGAACCGAGATTTCACGACTCACAAAGACGAGGGGTCTTCCCCTTTGGTCTCCCAAGTGTCAAAACTCCAAAATGATGAAACCTATTCACACTAAGCTAATTCAGAGTTTCACATACCGGGACTTCATGACTTACGATGACGAAGGGTCTTGCCCTTTGGTTTCCTGGGTGTCGAAATGACAAAATGTCGAAACCTATTCACACTAAGCTAATTTGGAGTTTCGCATACCGGGACTTCATGACTTGCGATGACGAAGGGTATTTCCCTTTAGTTTCTCGAGTGCCGAAATGCTGAAATGCCTAAACCTATTCACACTAAGCTAATTCAGAGTTTCTCATACCGGGACTTCGTGACTTGCGACGATAAAGGGTCTTGCCCTTTGGTTTCCCGGGTGACAAAACATCGAAATGTCGAAATGTCGAAATGTCGATGAACAGGTATGAATACTCTAGGACTTTCAGGACATTGCCAAGTCCACCCTCCTGCCTATGCAAAGGTTAAGTTCAATGGGAAATAGAGCTCTGATATATCTTTCAGAGAATTCTTGGGTAAATTATCCCTAGGCTTTATGACCTAAGTAAAAGTCTTTCTAATTCGTCGGACTATAAATTCGGTGGTAAGGGTAAAGTAAACTCATGGGTTTACTATCATGGTCGTCCTTTCGAGGGACTCACTCCAACTCTGGAGTGCGAGGAAACTTCCTGAGAGAAGTGCCTTCGGGAAATTAAGCCAGGGCATAGCACGAGCCAAGTAGATAGGGAAATTCTCAAGGGAATGGGCTCGTATTCTGAACCTACTCATTCTATACATAGACCGATTATGGTCATATAAGTATAAGCATGTATCCCTTGTCTCCAACTCAAAACATAGGCAAACAATTCCATACAGAAACCATTTATGAGCGTATAAACATGAGCATGCATTCAATTCAAAATACAAGACATAACACTTATCAGAAAACACCAAGTGTGATATGACTGCTGAGAGAGGTGCTCATTTCCACCCAATCGTAGGCTCAGTGACTCCAAACGGATTTACCACTAGCCACCCTCGAGCTATACCATGATGCTTGAGGTTCAATTTTCTAATTCCAGCTTAACGAAAGTCAAGGACGAAGGTTACTCTCCTTCTCCTCTATTCATAATTCCCTACGTTTCCCGAATTTCTCTCGGTTCTCTTCCGCAATCTCTGTCGCGTGTGTTCTCCTCTCTTCCCCCCTTTACCACACTTCCTCTCTTTCCTTTTCTCTACAAGATTGCGTGTGGCATGAATTTCCCCATCCATGGTCAGGTTTGAGAGCTGTTATGGATGGGCAGTTCACCCCGAACCCCTTTTTAACTCTTGAGGAGCCTCCCCACCTACCAATCTGACGGGAAATCCATTCTAGGGTCAGAGAGTTGCTTTGATATTTGAGAAAAATAAAAAAAAACTAGTACGGTACTGGCACAGTGGAAGTTAACGCAACCATTACAGGTCCCTTCCACCACCTCTCCTTAGCCATCGTGGTCTCTTTTAGCACATCCCCCTCCCAACAACCATGCAACACTTATTCATAACATAATTTTCATTCATCAATCTTTTATAAAATGTTCCATCAAATCAAACATTCACATCTTTGAGTTTGCCATAGTTCTTAGCCAATATAGTTATTTTTACAGACTGGGGGAAACACGGTGTTACACCCCTTGTTTTCCTACTACCCAAGATGTTCATCCTCCCCCTTTGTGTTCTTTGATGAAATAGTTCTTACCACCTTTGACCAAGCAATATTTTTTCTCTTTCCTAGAGAAAGTCACATCCATATACCATAGGTATGTACTTCCAAGTGCCACTTCACAAGAATCTAGAGGTACAACTTCACATTCTACTTCATCCACATATTTAGCATTGATGAAAAACTTTACTTTTCATCTCTTGGTGATTGTCATGAAAAAATTCTCATGGATCCACCCTAATGAACATGGTTGTACTAGATCACAAGTTTCTAGAACAAGCTCATCTACTAAGGATTCAAAATTAGAATACATTGTGAACCACTTTCAAGCAAAGCATTTACCTTTCATTCCTTCACTTGAACTTAGATTTTGAATAATTCATTTCTATCTCCAGTTTCCCTTGGTAGTTGTAATGTGGTGCATTTTATAACTTCATCCACATCATAGGTGCTTTTTACCACCGTTTATTATTCCTTGGTAGCTGCATTTGTTTCCTTCTTTCACTTGTATCATTTTGGATGCAATTCCTTGTGAAGTTTGCAACACTTCTCATTCATGTTCCCATCTACATTACAATGTTTGTGATGCTTGTTGGGATCTTTATTTTTCTAGCATTAGTCTCATTTGTTGGAAATTTTGTGGTTATCTCTTTTTGAAGTCCAACTCAATTAGAAAGATTTATTGCTTACCTCACCTATGCTTTTCACATGGAGTTGTTGTAATTGCCTTCAAATTTGGATAAATGGTCCTCCAATCTACTTCATTGTTATTTAGAGCTCTTCCAAAAAGATACCCAACATAATGGCTTGTTTTCAAAATTTGGACATATAATCATGTATACCTTGTCCTTGTTCTTTCCTAAGTTACTTCCATTTCATGAGTTGTTCCTCTTCATAGCCTATGGGATAGTACCATCATTTAAATAATTCCTTGAATCCTCCCATTTTGTAATCATGTGATTTTTTCCCAGTGTCAATGCATTTTCATAACTCTCCCACCACAACCAAGCATTCCTAGACATATTCAAATGGGAACAAGAAATATGTTGTGGTTCTTTGATTTTATAAAGGCCAAAATAAAAATCCAACTATTTCAACTAGATAGTCAATTTTCTAGTGCTAACTTGACCATCATGCATTGGTATTTCAATTTTTTCTTCAATATTAAATGGAATATTGGAAGATGAATGAAGATACTTGTTTTTACTTGAGTCTTCAACCTTCTCATGTTTGGAATCTTTGAGGTCAACCTTTTTCTTTTGGATCCTTCCTTATCTTTCATAACCATCAATTGCGTTACCATCTATATTAATCTAGAAATGATTTGCTCTAGTTGAGTAAACCTAGCTTCTGGGTCTTCCTTGTTAATTTCTTGATGATAAATCCTAACCATTATTGGTTTCCTACTTCTCTCTAGCTCTTGCAACAATGCTTCTCCACTATCTCTATATCCACTATAAGTGTTTACAATACAAGTTCTTCACCGATTTTTTAAAACCAAGGTCTGACACCACATGATCCATAAATGGTAGGCCTGTGGCTCATCAATCTCTCCAATGTGAATCTTTACTACAGAATTAAAATGCGATGTCTCTACAATTCTTTGTTTGGTTGAAATCAAGCTTCTTCAATCATTTCTCATTAACTAACATGAATTTTAGTACTTGGTTTGTTTCCTTATGGTTCCAATGCCAAACCAAGGATTCAAGTGCACTCTCTTTAAATGTGCAAAAATGTGATACAATAAATTTCTAAAGGTTTAAACCTAGCACCTGTATCAATAAAAAATCCAACTCACAATTTATTTACAGGTAACAAACAATGTGCACTTCTTCTTTTTCTTTAGTTTTCATTGTTATCACTACAACCTCAAGTCATTACATATTAATATATTGACATGTTATTAAACGATGGTTGTAGGTAATTGATTAGGAATAACATAATGCTTGTAAACATGGATGCTTGATGTTTGAGTAGACTATATTATTGTTGTACCTACATTTTTTATGCAATTGGACTAATCAAATCAAAGGAATGGCTTGAACCAGTCCAAAGGATGGTTGTAGGTGTAAATCATTATTCATAGGCTTCTAGGAGAATGGTTGTAGGTAAATAGCAAGGTTTACACAAAAATAAATCACTAGTGAAAAATAAAACAACTAATTGGGTTATGGAAAGAACCAATGATCAGAGCAATGGGGATGTCATTGTGTATATAAACCAACACTACAATTTAATCGATTCGAGTGTTGTGGGTAATCGATTTGATGAAAAATTGCATGCATGGAAATGCGAATCAATACTCCACGATGTGCTTATGCAAGAAGTAGGTATATGATTTCTCTCAAGCACCCAATGTATAGTGTATGTGGTGGAATGTTTATTTATAGTAGTGCATATTTTAGAAACTTGGTTTGGTAATGGAAACAATGACCAATAGCTCTAATTTTTGAACCATAGATTTCCTCTAGATTTTGGATGAGTGGTTTGGAGCATCCCATCCATTATGGACATAAAAGAGAGTACTCATTTTTTTTCATTTATATTGAATGGTATACACATAATAATTCTCCAAACAAAGAAAACAAATAGTGAATCCGTACAACAATTAAACACCATAAACAATAGAGATTACATTGAATAAAATCAAAGGAAAAACATCATCATTGAATGGATATGCTTAGGCTTTATTTCTTAGCAATTGTAGAATTACAATGGTGTTTTGTCCCTCTTGATCATAATACATTACAAAGATAGGAATTTTCTCAACAATCCCTTTCTTCTCTACTAAAGAACCCCTTCTCTATTGTTTTGAAAATGCTTGTAGGTAGAATTGGCTTGTTGTGGGTAGTTGGAAGGACAGACATCCCCAAATCTTCAACTCCATAGCTCCAAAATTGTTCCTCTCCTTCATCATGTTATACTCCTTGGACACCTCGACTGAAATTTTTGAACTTCATGTCCCTTTGCACACAGTTATTAACTAAGGTGCTCTATTTCCTTTTGAGGTCCATACTACAAGCCTTCCTTACCTAATTTTTTTTCTAAAATGCTCTAATAAAATTATGTTGAGCCCACTATCCTTCATGTTTTCACCCACGATGGTGCCCTTGTAAATAAATGATCAGATTCTCATAGAAAATTCCAAGGAAAAACCAATGTTGAAGGGCCATAGGAGAAGTTCACACATTTTAAGAAAAAGAAGATTAGTGGGGACAATCATTATAAAGGTAGATCAATGGTTCAAATCCATCGGTGGGGATGGGTCTATTGGTGGGGGCCAGAAGTTTCAAAGTGTCATGAGTGGTCAAGGCTCCTCCCATGAGGGAAGATTAATGGTCCATAAAGATTGACAATGAATGGGCTCATCGGAGGCCCAAATTTGTTAAAGCACCTATAATTATCCATATTTCACCTATTGGAATAGATCTATGCTTGTATTTGACTCACATGACGCTAAGGTAAAAGGGAACCCAAAATAGGTCATCATGAATATAAGGGTAACTACAACTAGAATAGATTAACGATGATGATTTTTTCACATGAGATCCAGTAGAAAGTGGGGCCAAAAGAAAGGGTTGTCGTAGATGGTCAAAACATTCCTTTTGAGGAAAGATATCAATGGCCTATATGGGATCATGGTAGTTGGGTCCATTAGGGTATTTAAATATTAAGAACAATGTTGCAAATGGAATAGAATAATATTGCAAAAGATGTCTGACAATCCATGATCTTTCATGGGAAGTCAGGGAAAAAAGAGCTCAAAAGGTTAAATCTACCAGTAACGGATAAGATTTTCCCTGATAGATTATATCTACAATTCAGATGGGAACTGTAGGAAATTTAGGATATTCAAAGGAAGAAGTTTAGAGACAAGTGGATGGTCAATATTTCACCCACAAATGAAAATAAACAACTATAAACAATCAACAAGGATTCCTCACATAATGCAAAAAACTGAAAGAGGGGATCAATGGTGGAGGATACACCCACAAGACAAGATCAATGGATCAAATTAGATATAAAATACAATTTCATAGCAGATATGATAAAAAATAAATGAAATCTATACTATGAAAGTTAAATTCCTCTAGATTCCATAATCTTTAGTCATTGATTTTCTACTTATGCATGAAATAGATAAAATGTAGAAAATAGAGAAAATTAAAATAAAATCACACACTGTTCACAAAATAAAACAAATATTTTCTTTTGGAAACCCTTACAAGAAAAAACCCAACTAGAACGTGAGGTTGCTCTACTCTCTTTTCTCTAGTATGGAAATAATGTGAGTATAAATGAGAAGGCACTCTCTATGGAGTTACCTGAGACCTATGGCTTGTTAGGATGCTACAGAATGTTAACCCCCTATTTTATTCTCTCTAATTTTCCCACTCCCATTTGTTCTTCTCTTCTATGGAACAAAATACAATAACATAGAATAGAACCCCTTCTCCTCCTAGCAACCCGATATTTAACATAGAATAATAGTTGTCTAGGGTTAGGGCATTAACTTCCTCAACCCTCAATTAGTGATCCAATTTGGAACTTATAGAATTTTCTATAAAATCCATTATGTTCCTAGCCCCACATGTTTAAGTAATGGGGGTTGACCTGACATCCACTTTCACCATGGTGATCAATACGATAGGTCAACTTGCAAGAGGCATAACTTTCAAATACAAACTCTAATTGAGGAGATTATTGCATCGCTAGAAAGGTCTCAATGTGAATAATATATATGATGGATCCATAGTAAGTTTTGGACCGTAAAAAAGTGTCAATTGATAACTCAAAATGGATCTGAAATATTTCAAACAGTTTTTTGGATGCAAATTTCTCAACTTGGACCAGTCGCTAAAATGGCTCTACAAGTTGATTTCTCCAATTGTTTCACCCATAAAGCATTGATATAGATGCAAAATAATATAATGATTTGTTCTGGATTATACCTCCCCATTTAGGGAGGAGTTTTCTCCCCAGGTGAGGAAAATTTTCCTCTACCTTCCCCCTAGAGTACCACTTTATTTTCCTGGAAGTTGTCCCTTCAACCCAATCTTCCAAAGGTCATGTTGCCCCTATCTTGTAGTTCTAGACCTCTTTTGAAAAATTATGTCCTCTTCAGACTTTCCCTGAGCATTTTGTGCTAAGTTAAATATGGAAGGTAGGACATGTTCCTCCTCCTAATCTAACATGGAAGGCTCATAAAGTTTGAGATTCTCCAAATTCACTATTGAGTTAATGAGCATGTTTGGGGGTAGAATGCATCTATAGGCATTATCTCCCACATTTTCCAATACCTCAAAAGGATGATATTGTAGAGCCTTTATCTTCTTACCAAGACCCTGTGGTATTTCCTTATTCATATGTAACCATGCTCTGTCTCCCACTCTAAATGTTCTCGTTGTTTCATGTTTTTCATGTCTATCCTTGTACTTTTCTTGTGACTTCTTCAAGATCTCATGTTCTTGCAAATGGATTTGCCTAATATTCTGTATAATTTTTTCTAGTGTTAATGCAACTCTCGTGAGGTCTTCCCTCACTCCTCCTTACTATCCATATGCAAAATCTAAGGGTGAAGGTGTAAAATATTCAAAGGAAGTTTCAAAAGGTGACTTACCAGTAGAAGTGTGGACTATTTTCTATAAGAGTTTTGTGTATAGATCGAATTTTCATCCGAGGTCTTCATATTCTTATGATTGTAACCCATCAAAAGATGCACCAAAGTCATGTTGACTACTTCTTTCTACCCATCTATATGTGGATGGAATGTTGTAGACATCTTGAGATTAGTGTCCATATTCTCCCATAATGTAGTCTAGAAGGCACTAAGAAATACGGTGTCCCTGTCTGAGATGATGCTCCTTGGTATCCCAAATTGTACCAAGACCTATTCAAAGAACAAGTTCACTGCTTCATGTCCATTAATGGTATTAATACAAGGCATGAGGATGCATATTTTGTTGAACCTTTAAATACCACACATAAATAGTCATGTCTCTTCCGCATGGTTGGTAAACCACCCACAAAATCCATGGAAATGATTTCCCAAGGTCTAGTGGGTAATGGTAAGGGATGGTATAGACCTTGCTTCTTATTACTAGGCTTGATGGTACAACAAATTATACATCCTCTAATATATTGTGCTACATCTTCTTACAATATGGTTCAATACACATACCTCTATAAGTTGGAAATTTCCTTCCAAACAAAAAAATGTCCTGTAACCTTAGAGGTGTGAGCCTCTTTGATAGGCTGCAATCGTTCACCTTTAGGAACAAAAATCTTATCGATCTTGTAGAGTATACCATTATGGAAATCATAGTCAACCTTGCTATCACGTTCTTCTATATTAATTTGGCCCTATAATTGTTGAAACACCTCCTTGAAGTCCTCACTTCTATGTATGCTTCTTGGTATGCATCATGGGTAAAAGGGTCCATGTGCATTAGAGTTATGAAAGTTGTAATCTTGGTTGTGGGTGTTCGTGAAAGCATGTCTACCAAATTTTTTGTGCTACCCTTCTTATATTGTATGACGAAATGAAACTACTATAAGAACCCCATCCATTTACAGTGCCTGGTTTGATGTAACTTAATCTAGGATTGCAAATATTGGAGCGACTGGTGATCTGTGTGGATGATGGTCTCCTTTCCCATTAGATATTTCTTCCATTTTTGGACATCTTGTACCAAGGCATAGATCTCCTTTTCGTAGGTATATTAGTTGAGGACTGCCACATAAAATACTTGATAATGATAGCAGTCATGCTTTCCTCCTTGCATGAGGACTACTCCCATGGCATACCCACTTGCATCTGTCACCAATTTGAAGGGATTATACAAGTTTGGTGGTGTATAAGCACTAGTTCTTAGATAATCTTTCTTTTTATCTCATCAAATTCCTTCTGTTGATTCTTTCCCCACTAGAAACTCTTATTGGCCATTATTATTGCATGGAGTGGTGCAACTATTGTTCAAAACAAAGCTATGAACTTCCACAAGTAATTTTCTACCCCAACAAAGATCCTAACTTCTATGAAATTGGTAGGATCTAGACATTTCATGATGGCATCCATATTGGCAAGATCTATCTTAAGCTTGCCTCCACTGATCACATATCCTAGATACACCAATGACTGCTGAGAAAAATCACATTTCTTGAGATTGGTCAACAACTAGTGCTTCTTCAGGGTCTCTAACACCTGCATAATATGTGAGATGTGCTCCTATCGAGTAGCACTATAAACTAGTATATCATCCAAATATACAACAACAAAAGAATCTAGAAAAGGGTGCAAAACATCATTCATTAGTCTCATAAATGTAATTGGTGCATTACATAAACCAAATGGAATAACCAACCACTCATAGAAACCTTTCCTTGCCTTGAAGGAATTATTCTAGGTATCTTCTTCTTTGACTCGTACTTAATGATATCCTGATTTCAAATCCAACTTAGTGAAGTACTTGGCATACTACAACTAGTTCAACAGATCATCGATCTTGGGAAAAGGGTATCGATTCTTTAGTGTAATTTTGTTCAATCCCCTGTAATTGATACACACTATCAAATTCCCATTCTTCTTGGGGAAAATTATGATGGGTGACCCACAAGGTGAGGTACTTGGTTGAATCACACCCTGATCCAACAATTATTACAACTACTTATTTTCATTGTTTACTTTTAGAACCGACTGTCTATACAACCCAATATTAGGCAAGGGCGAGTCTAGAAATAATTGGATTCCATGCTCCACTTCTATAGTAGGTGGTATACCGTTAGTCTCTTGGAACACTCCCCTATATTCCTTTATCAACTACTCCAATTCATTTTTCTGCTCCTTATTACACCCTTCCAGGGATGTATTTACTTTTCACGTCTCTTCACTAGACCGATTTTCCCTTAGGAAAAGTAAAACATATTTCTTTCTAGAACTGGTCATTTTCTTAGCTTGATTGACACTTACTAGTGAAATTTTTTATTTACCTTTGTGCTTGTTGATGATGAAATATTTCCCATCCTTGATGAGGCCATTTTGGTTGGATCTTTGCATGAATATAGCTTCCCTCATATACATGTAGGGGCTTCCAAATACTACTTCGCATACATCCAGTGGTACTACATCCAATTCTACTTCATCTATAAAATGAACACTTACATCAGATTTAATCTTGCACTGCTTTGTTACCTTGATCTCTACATCTTTCTTTACCCAACCTAATTGATAGGGGATAGGATGATCATGAGCCTCCAATCCAATCTTGTTTACCAGATCGACTTCTATGAGATTATCCTATGAACTAGAGTAAAAAAAACATCTATCTTGGTCTTCTTGACCTGAATCTTAATGTGGAAGAACTCGGTCATCTCCTTCTCTTCCCGGTGATGAATGATACTCAGATTCACCTCCTTTTGCACATATGTGAAGAAAATATTTTCATCCACATTAGAGATAATTTTAATCTGATTACTCAAATATGTGTCTAGAAGGTTCCCTTTCTTTCTGTCCTTCTTGTGGTTCTTCAGGTTCAACTTTGGATGTAGTTTCCAATACTTTTCCTAATTGTCGAAAAAATTGCTACAATGATTGCAATGGTTTCTAGGATATTTTTATTAATGTGTAGTGGTTGTCGTCTTCTAATATTCTCCCCTTTTCCACTTCTTATTCCCCTCCTTGGAATATCCTTGGTTCTATTTATTCTTAAAACCATTTGGTTACCCCTTCTTTTGGCCTATGTTTTCTAGGTAATGTGCCTATACACATGCATCATCCATTGTCCTTGGATTGAAGATAATCACCTGCTTTCATAGATGGCTATGTAAACCCCCCAAATAATTGAGGAGTACATTTGGGTTCTTGGGAGAGGTACGGAGTATGATGGCCATCTTTCTCAACTCAGTGGCATACTCATGTACCCTTTTCCCTACCTAAAGTAGTGTCTTTGGATCCATTGGTCCTCTACATACCCAATATAGTAGAATTGGAACTTGTTGATGGTGGTGAAGTCCTCCCACCTAGTTATTGGTGGATCAACCTCCAGCCTAAGACTTGTTTCTATATGGATTTACCACCAAGTTAAAGGACGGCCCTCTAACTTCAATCTAGCAAATGAAATATTTTTCTCTTCATCTATATGGTGAAGACTAAAATAAAGTTCTAGTTGCCACAACTAATGATTTAGTTTTAATGCATCATTCTCACATTGGTATGGATTTATATCCACTTTTTCTTCCATCTTGAATAGGATTGTGAATGGTTAGTGACACTCGAACTCAACTTCTCTTTCTTGAGTTCTTTCTGTGACTCCTTTTTTGGGTATTCATTATCTGTCGATTTCTTGTTTGATCTGATCTATGAATTAGAGCTTAAATTCTCTCTGATCAGTATGATATTACTTTATATAGCTTCCATGAGGAAGGACATATTTCGAAATTTGTTGGTGAATTTCTCTTCCAGCCCCGCAAATCTCTCCTCTGTCGTATCTTGAGGGTTTTTATGAATAGACTCGTAAGCCATGGCTAGGTTTCTATGAATTTCTTCTTAAACCGATTTTTGGATCCCTACAAATTTCCACAAATACCCAGAAAAACATGATCTAATACCATTATGATCTATAAATTGTCATGGATATTCCACTGGAATAGTTCATCACAACAAATATGATAAATAAAACTAAAGCCTACACTATGAAGGTTAAATTCCATTAGATTTCATAATCTTTAGTTACTGATTTTATGCTTATGCATGAAATAGATAAAATAATAAAAATAGAGAATGGTAAAACACAATCACACACCATCCACAAAATAACAAAAATATTTTCTTGGGAAACCCTTACAGGAGAAAACCTAACTAGAAGGTGAGGCTGCTCTGGTCTCTTTTCTCTGGTATGGAAATAATGCAAGTACAAAGGAGAAGGCACACTCTATGGAGTTACTTGAGACCTATGGCTTGTTAGACTACTATAGAACATTAAACCCCTATTTTATTCTATCTAATGTTCCCACTCCTAGTTGTCTTTCTTTGATATAGAACAAAATACAATAACATATAATGGAACCCCTTCTCCTCCTAGTAGCTTGGTATTTAACATATCCCAATAGCAATCTAGGGTTAAGGAACTGACTTCCTCAACTCTCAATTAGTGATTAGGTTTGGACCTTATAAAATTTTCTATAAAATCCACTATGTGGCTAGCCCCACATGTTTAAGTAATGGGGGTTGATGTGGCATTCACTCCCACCATGGTGATCAATATGGTGGGTCAAATTGCAGGAGGCATAACTTTCACATATGAACTTTGATTGAGGAAATT
>ML778519.1:819869-842527 GCA_009831015.1 Picea engelmannii
GCTTCTGGGTCTTCCTTGTTAATTTCTTGATGATAAATCCTAACCATTATTGGTTTCCTACTTCTCTCTAGCTCTTGCAACAATGCTTCTCCACTATCTCTATATCCACTATAAGTGTTTACAATACAAGTTCTTCACCGATTTTTTAAAACCAAGGTCTGACACCACATGATCCATAAATGGTAGGCCTGTGGCTCATCAATCTCTCCAATGTGAATCTTTACTACAGAATTAAAATGCGATGTCTCTACAATTCTTTGTTTGGTTGAAATCAAGCTTCTTCAATCATTTCTCATTAACTAACATGAATTTTAGTACTTGGTTTGTTTCCTTATGGTTCCAATGCCAAACCAAGGATTCAAGTGCACTCTCTTTAAATGTGCAAAAATGTGATACAATAAATTTCTAAAGGTTTAAACCTAGCACCTGTATCAATAAAAAATCCAACTCACAATTTATTTACAGGTAACAAACAATGTGCACTTCTTCTTTTTCTTTAGTTTTCATTGTTATCACTACAACCTCAAGTCATTACATATTAATATATTGACATGTTATTAAACGATGGTTGTAGGTAATTGATTAGGAATAACATAATGCTTGTAAACATGGATGCTTGATGTTTGAGTAGACTATATTATTGTTGTACCTACATTTTTTATGCAATTGGACTAATCAAATCAAAGGAATGGCTTGAACCAGTCCAAAGGATGGTTGTAGGTGTAAATCATTATTCATAGGCTTCTAGGAGAATGGTTGTAGGTAAATAGCAAGGTTTACACAAAAATAAATCACTAGTGAAAAATAAAACAACTAATTGGGTTATGGAAAGAACCAATGATCAGAGCAATGGGGATGTCATTGTGTATATAAACCAACACTACAATTTAATCGATTCGAGTGTTGTGGGTAATCGATTTGATGAAAAATTGCATGCATGGAAATGCGAATCAATACTCCACGATGTGCTTATGCAAGAAGTAGGTATATGATTTCTCTCAAGCACCCAATGTATAGTGTATGTGGTGGAATGTTTATTTATAGTAGTGCATATTTTAGAAACTTGGTTTGGTAATGGAAACAATGACCAATAGCTCTAATTTTTGAACCATAGATTTCCTCTAGATTTTGGATGAGTGGTTTGGAGCATCCCATCCATTATGGACATAAAAGAGAGTACTCATTTTTTTTCATTTATATTGAATGGTATACACATAATAATTCTCCAAACAAAGAAAACAAATAGTGAATCCGTACAACAATTAAACACCATAAACAATAGAGATTACATTGAATAAAATCAAAGGAAAAACATCATCATTGAATGGATATGCTTAGGCTTTATTTCTTAGCAATTGTAGAATTACAATGGTGTTTTGTCCCTCTTGATCATAATACATTACAAAGATAGGAATTTTCTCAACAATCCCTTTCTTCTCTACTAAAGAACCCCTTCTCTATTGTTTTGAAAATGCTTGTAGGTAGAATTGGCTTGTTGTGGGTAGTTGGAAGGACAGACATCCCCAAATCTTCAACTCCATAGCTCCAAAATTGTTCCTCTCCTTCATCATGTTATACTCCTTGGACACCTCGACTGAAATTTTTGAACTTCATGTCCCTTTGCACACAGTTATTAACTAAGGTGCTCTATTTCCTTTTGAGGTCCATACTACAAGCCTTCCTTACCTAATTTTTTTTCTAAAATGCTCTAATAAAATTATGTTGAGCCCACTATCCTTCATGTTTTCACCCACGATGGTGCCCTTGTAAATAAATGATCAGATTCTCATAGAAAATTCCAAGGAAAAACCAATGTTGAAGGGCCATAGGAGAAGTTCACACATTTTAAGAAAAAGAAGATTAGTGGGGACAATCATTATAAAGGTAGATCAATGGTTCAAATCCATCGGTGGGGATGGGTCTATTGGTGGGGGCCAGAAGTTTCAAAGTGTCATGAGTGGTCAAGGCTCCTCCCATGAGGGAAGATTAATGGTCCATAAAGATTGACAATGAATGGGCTCATCGGAGGCCCAAATTTGTTAAAGCACCTATAATTATCCATATTTCACCTATTGGAATAGATCTATGCTTGTATTTGACTCACATGACGCTAAGGTAAAAGGGAACCCAAAATAGGTCATCATGAATATAAGGGTAACTACAACTAGAATAGATTAACGATGATGATTTTTTCACATGAGATCCAGTAGAAAGTGGGGCCAAAAGAAAGGGTTGTCGTAGATGGTCAAAACATTCCTTTTGAGGAAAGATATCAATGGCCTATATGGGATCATGGTAGTTGGGTCCATTAGGGTATTTAAATATTAAGAACAATGTTGCAAATGGAATAGAATAATATTGCAAAAGATGTCTGACAATCCATGATCTTTCATGGGAAGTCAGGGAAAAAAGAGCTCAAAAGGTTAAATCTACCAGTAACGGATAAGATTTTCCCTGATAGATTATATCTACAATTCAGATGGGAACTGTAGGAAATTTAGGATATTCAAAGGAAGAAGTTTAGAGACAAGTGGATGGTCAATATTTCACCCACAAATGAAAATAAACAACTATAAACAATCAACAAGGATTCCTCACATAATGCAAAAAACTGAAAGAGGGGATCAATGGTGGAGGATACACCCACAAGACAAGATCAATGGATCAAATTAGATATAAAATACAATTTCATAGCAGATATGATAAAAAATAAATGAAATCTATACTATGAAAGTTAAATTCCTCTAGATTCCATAATCTTTAGTCATTGATTTTCTACTTATGCATGAAATAGATAAAATGTAGAAAATAGAGAAAATTAAAATAAAATCACACACTGTTCACAAAATAAAACAAATATTTTCTTTTGGAAACCCTTACAAGAAAAAACCCAACTAGAACGTGAGGTTGCTCTACTCTCTTTTCTCTAGTATGGAAATAATGTGAGTATAAATGAGAAGGCACTCTCTATGGAGTTACCTGAGACCTATGGCTTGTTAGGATGCTACAGAATGTTAACCCCCTATTTTATTCTCTCTAATTTTCCCACTCCCATTTGTTCTTCTCTTCTATGGAACAAAATACAATAACATAGAATAGAACCCCTTCTCCTCCTAGCAACCCGATATTTAACATAGAATAATAGTTGTCTAGGGTTAGGGCATTAACTTCCTCAACCCTCAATTAGTGATCCAATTTGGAACTTATAGAATTTTCTATAAAATCCATTATGTTCCTAGCCCCACATGTTTAAGTAATGGGGGTTGACCTGACATCCACTTTCACCATGGTGATCAATACGATAGGTCAACTTGCAAGAGGCATAACTTTCAAATACAAACTCTAATTGAGGAGATTATTGCATCGCTAGAAAGGTCTCAATGTGAATAATATATATGATGGATCCATAGTAAGTTTTGGACCGTAAAAAAGTGTCAATTGATAACTCAAAATGGATCTGAAATATTTCAAACAGTTTTTTGGATGCAAATTTCTCAACTTGGACCAGTCGCTAAAATGGCTCTACAAGTTGATTTCTCCAATTGTTTCACCCATAAAGCATTGATATAGATGCAAAATAATATAATGATTTGTTCTGGATTATACCTCCCCATTTAGGGAGGAGTTTTCTCCCCAGGTGAGGAAAATTTTCCTCTACCTTCCCCCTAGAGTACCACTTTATTTTCCTGGAAGTTGTCCCTTCAACCCAATCTTCCAAAGGTCATGTTGCCCCTATCTTGTAGTTCTAGACCTCTTTTGAAAAATTATGTCCTCTTCAGACTTTCCCTGAGCATTTTGTGCTAAGTTAAATATGGAAGGTAGGACATGTTCCTCCTCCTAATCTAACATGGAAGGCTCATAAAGTTTGAGATTCTCCAAATTCACTATTGAGTTAATGAGCATGTTTGGGGGTAGAATGCATCTATAGGCATTATCTCCCACATTTTCCAATACCTCAAAAGGATGATATTGTAGAGCCTTTATCTTCTTACCAAGACCCTGTGGTATTTCCTTATTCATATGTAACCATGCTCTGTCTCCCACTCTAAATGTTCTCGTTGTTTCATGTTTTTCATGTCTATCCTTGTACTTTTCTTGTGACTTCTTCAAGATCTCATGTTCTTGCAAATGGATTTGCCTAATATTCTGTATAATTTTTTCTAGTGTTAATGCAACTCTCGTGAGGTCTTCCCTCACTCCTCCTTACTATCCATATGCAAAATCTAAGGGTGAAGGTGTAAAATATTCAAAGGAAGTTTCAAAAGGTGACTTACCAGTAGAAGTGTGGACTATTTTCTATAAGAGTTTTGTGTATAGATCGAATTTTCATCCGAGGTCTTCATATTCTTATGATTGTAACCCATCAAAAGATGCACCAAAGTCATGTTGACTACTTCTTTCTACCCATCTATATGTGGATGGAATGTTGTAGACATCTTGAGATTAGTGTCCATATTCTCCCATAATGTAGTCTAGAAGGCACTAAGAAATACGGTGTCCCTGTCTGAGATGATGCTCCTTGGTATCCCAAATTGTACCAAGACCTATTCAAAGAACAAGTTCACTGCTTCATGTCCATTAATGGTATTAATACAAGGCATGAGGATGCATATTTTGTTGAACCTTTAAATACCACACATAAATAGTCATGTCTCTTCCGCATGGTTGGTAAACCACCCACAAAATCCATGGAAATGATTTCCCAAGGTCTAGTGGGTAATGGTAAGGGATGGTATAGACCTTGCTTCTTATTACTAGGCTTGATGGTACAACAAATTATACATCCTCTAATATATTGTGCTACATCTTCTTACAATATGGTTCAATACACATACCTCTATAAGTTGGAAATTTCCTTCCAAACAAAAAAATGTCCTGTAACCTTAGAGGTGTGAGCCTCTTTGATAGGCTGCAATCGTTCACCTTTAGGAACAAAAATCTTATCGATCTTGTAGAGTATACCATTATGGAAATCATAGTCAACCTTGCTATCACGTTCTTCTATATTAATTTGGCCCTATAATTGTTGAAACACCTCCTTGAAGTCCTCACTTCTATGTATGCTTCTTGGTATGCATCATGGGTAAAAGGGTCCATGTGCATTAGAGTTATGAAAGTTGTAATCTTGGTTGTGGGTGTTCGTGAAAGCATGTCTACCAAATTTTTTGTGCTACCCTTCTTATATTGTATGACGAAATGAAACTACTATAAGAACCCCATCCATTTACAGTGCCTGGTTTGATGTAACTTAATCTAGGATTGCAAATATTGGAGCGACTGGTGATCTGTGTGGATGATGGTCTCCTTTCCCATTAGATATTTCTTCCATTTTTGGACATCTTGTACCAAGGCATAGATCTCCTTTTCGTAGGTATATTAGTTGAGGACTGCCACATAAAATACTTGATAATGATAGCAGTCATGCTTTCCTCCTTGCATGAGGACTACTCCCATGGCATACCCACTTGCATCTGTCACCAATTTGAAGGGATTATACAAGTTTGGTGGTGTATAAGCACTAGTTCTTAGATAATCTTTCTTTTTATCTCATCAAATTCCTTCTGTTGATTCTTTCCCCACTAGAAACTCTTATTGGCCATTATTATTGCATGGAGTGGTGCAACTATTGTTCAAAACAAAGCTATGAACTTCCACAAGTAATTTTCTACCCCAACAAAGATCCTAACTTCTATGAAATTGGTAGGATCTAGACATTTCATGATGGCATCCATATTGGCAAGATCTATCTTAAGCTTGCCTCCACTGATCACATATCCTAGATACACCAATGACTGCTGAGAAAAATCACATTTCTTGAGATTGGTCAACAACTAGTGCTTCTTCAGGGTCTCTAACACCTGCATAATATGTGAGATGTGCTCCTATCGAGTAGCACTATAAACTAGTATATCATCCAAATATACAACAACAAAAGAATCTAGAAAAGGGTGCAAAACATCATTCATTAGTCTCATAAATGTAATTGGTGCATTACATAAACCAAATGGAATAACCAACCACTCATAGAAACCTTTCCTTGCCTTGAAGGAATTATTCTAGGTATCTTCTTCTTTGACTCGTACTTAATGATATCCTGATTTCAAATCCAACTTAGTGAAGTACTTGGCATACTACAACTAGTTCAACAGATCATCGATCTTGGGAAAAGGGTATCGATTCTTTAGTGTAATTTTGTTCAATCCCCTGTAATTGATACACACTATCAAATTCCCATTCTTCTTGGGGAAAATTATGATGGGTGACCCACAAGGTGAGGTACTTGGTTGAATCACACCCTGATCCAACAATTATTACAACTACTTATTTTCATTGTTTACTTTTAGAACCGACTGTCTATACAACCCAATATTAGGCAAGGGCGAGTCTAGAAATAATTGGATTCCATGCTCCACTTCTATAGTAGGTGGTATACCGTTAGTCTCTTGGAACACTCCCCTATATTCCTTTATCAACTACTCCAATTCATTTTTCTGCTCCTTATTACACCCTTCCAGGGATGTATTTACTTTTCACGTCTCTTCACTAGACCGATTTTCCCTTAGGAAAAGTAAAACATATTTCTTTCTAGAACTGGTCATTTTCTTAGCTTGATTGACACTTACTAGTGAAATTTTTTATTTACCTTTGTGCTTGTTGATGATGAAATATTTCCCATCCTTGATGAGGCCATTTTGGTTGGATCTTTGCATGAATATAGCTTCCCTCATATACATGTAGGGGCTTCCAAATACTACTTCGCATACATCCAGTGGTACTACATCCAATTCTACTTCATCTATAAAATGAACACTTACATCAGATTTAATCTTGCACTGCTTTGTTACCTTGATCTCTACATCTTTCTTTACCCAACCTAATTGATAGGGGATAGGATGATCATGAGCCTCCAATCCAATCTTGTTTACCAGATCGACTTCTATGAGATTATCCTATGAACTAGAGTAAAAAAAACATCTATCTTGGTCTTCTTGACCTGAATCTTAATGTGGAAGAACTCGGTCATCTCCTTCTCTTCCCGGTGATGAATGATACTCAGATTCACCTCCTTTTGCACATATGTGAAGAAAATATTTTCATCCACATTAGAGATAATTTTAATCTGATTACTCAAATATGTGTCTAGAAGGTTCCCTTTCTTTCTGTCCTTCTTGTGGTTCTTCAGGTTCAACTTTGGATGTAGTTTCCAATACTTTTCCTAATTGTCGAAAAAATTGCTACAATGATTGCAATGGTTTCTAGGATATTTTTATTAATGTGTAGTGGTTGTCGTCTTCTAATATTCTCCCCTTTTCCACTTCTTATTCCCCTCCTTGGAATATCCTTGGTTCTATTTATTCTTAAAACCATTTGGTTACCCCTTCTTTTGGCCTATGTTTTCTAGGTAATGTGCCTATACACATGCATCATCCATTGTCCTTGGATTGAAGATAATCACCTGCTTTCATAGATGGCTATGTAAACCCCCCAAATAATTGAGGAGTACATTTGGGTTCTTGGGAGAGGTACGGAGTATGATGGCCATCTTTCTCAACTCAGTGGCATACTCATGTACCCTTTTCCCTACCTAAAGTAGTGTCTTTGGATCCATTGGTCCTCTACATACCCAATATAGTAGAATTGGAACTTGTTGATGGTGGTGAAGTCCTCCCACCTAGTTATTGGTGGATCAACCTCCAGCCTAAGACTTGTTTCTATATGGATTTACCACCAAGTTAAAGGACGGCCCTCTAACTTCAATCTAGCAAATGAAATATTTTTCTCTTCATCTATATGGTGAAGACTAAAATAAAGTTCTAGTTGCCACAACTAATGATTTAGTTTTAATGCATCATTCTCACATTGGTATGGATTTATATCCACTTTTTCTTCCATCTTGAATAGGATTGTGAATGGTTAGTGACACTCGAACTCAACTTCTCTTTCTTGAGTTCTTTCTGTGACTCCTTTTTTGGGTATTCATTATCTGTCGATTTCTTGTTTGATCTGATCTATGAATTAGAGCTTAAATTCTCTCTGATCAGTATGATATTACTTTATATAGCTTCCATGAGGAAGGACATATTTCGAAATTTGTTGGTGAATTTCTCTTCCAGCCCCGCAAATCTCTCCTCTGTCGTATCTTGAGGGTTTTTATGAATAGACTCGTAAGCCATGGCTAGGTTTCTATGAATTTCTTCTTAAACCGATTTTTGGATCCCTACAAATTTCCACAAATACCCAGAAAAACATGATCTAATACCATTATGATCTATAAATTGTCATGGATATTCCACTGGAATAGTTCATCACAACAAATATGATAAATAAAACTAAAGCCTACACTATGAAGGTTAAATTCCATTAGATTTCATAATCTTTAGTTACTGATTTTATGCTTATGCATGAAATAGATAAAATAATAAAAATAGAGAATGGTAAAACACAATCACACACCATCCACAAAATAACAAAAATATTTTCTTGGGAAACCCTTACAGGAGAAAACCTAACTAGAAGGTGAGGCTGCTCTGGTCTCTTTTCTCTGGTATGGAAATAATGCAAGTACAAAGGAGAAGGCACACTCTATGGAGTTACTTGAGACCTATGGCTTGTTAGACTACTATAGAACATTAAACCCCTATTTTATTCTATCTAATGTTCCCACTCCTAGTTGTCTTTCTTTGATATAGAACAAAATACAATAACATATAATGGAACCCCTTCTCCTCCTAGTAGCTTGGTATTTAACATATCCCAATAGCAATCTAGGGTTAAGGAACTGACTTCCTCAACTCTCAATTAGTGATTAGGTTTGGACCTTATAAAATTTTCTATAAAATCCACTATGTGGCTAGCCCCACATGTTTAAGTAATGGGGGTTGATGTGGCATTCACTCCCACCATGGTGATCAATATGGTGGGTCAAATTGCAGGAGGCATAACTTTCACATATGAACTTTGATTGAGGAAATTCTTGCACTGTTGGAAAGGTATTGACGTTTGAAATATAGAATATGGCTCCATAGTAAGGGTTGGACCATAAAAGTGTTATTTGATGACTCAAAATGGCTCTAGAATATTTCAGATGGTTTTTTGGATGCAGATTTCCAAATTTGGACCAGCTACTAAAATGGCTCCACAAGTTGATTCCTCTAATTTTTTCACCCATAAAGCATAGAGATAGATGAAAAATAATATAATCATCCATTCTAGATTAATATCCATAAAATTTTCATCCCCATGGAATCAATATTGATAAATGGTATGAATATTCACCTCAATGATCCCATTACTATATCTACCTAGCAAATGAAATCCCATCATGTGTCCGAACCTACTCAACTAATGATGATTGTTGTACACAGGTTCCATTTAATTGGTTGATTTGTAATTAATGCTCACACATTAGGGTTATTTATACCACAAAATCTAAATTTATTAAGCATCCCTCTGTCCTTCAATGAAATATTAAAGGAAAATAAAATCTCTGGTGAAAAAGACTTAAGGCTCAACATCTCTGTAATCCACCCACATAATTTGATGCTTCCACTTTCACTTGAACCAACTACCTTTTACACTATTTGGGTACTAGTTTTTTTATTAGGTAAGTCATTTTAGGAGCCCCACTCTATTAAATTTTATCTAAATAAAAAAATCCACCATGCCTAGAGGTAAGAAAGCCTCCCCATAGGAGTATTCTAGTAGGCCTTCTAGTCATTGCTTATATATGAATGATGTATCCTCCTCACAACTTCCCCCTTACAATGAAAAACTTGCTAGTATAGCCCCCTTGTATCTTCAATACTATTCCCCCTATCAATCATTAGGAGTTTCCTTTGATCAATTCATGCAAAAAAGGGAAGGAACAACATACTAGTCATTTGGTATAGCTCAACATCTCATCCCTGAAGTCTATCCTTTTCTTGATTTTGTCAATTTATGTGTTGAAATTTTCTACTCTTTGACATCTTCAATCATGTATGTATATTGTACCCAATATATTTTCCCTATAATTGGTAAATTCATCTCCTCCATGATGGATACCTTTCTCAAAACAATGTTATTATCCTTAAAGGTTCAATGAAATAGGGTCTTCATCTTTTCTTACAGTTAAAGGAAGAGTCTATTGCTAAATTTATTGCAAATTCAAGGCCTATCTCCAAGCCAACCAACCCAATATAAGACAAAGAACTTTCCCAAGTGGGTTCAAGATTCCATGGCCTTATTTACTATAAACTTAGGGAGAGAGGATGACTACAAAATTAATGAGGCATGTTGGCCACACTAGATATTTTCCATGGTCCGTAACCAAATTACTCCTTTTATATATTTTGAAACTATAGCTAATGGCATGAGAGAACAATTGACCAATTTCAACACTATTGAGGTTTTCTGCTAACCCTCCCACTTGGTTTACCTTTCCATTTTCTATTAAAGTGCCTCCTTGACTGATCTGAAAATAGAAGGCTGACTTGTTATTCTATGCAAGCACCCTCTACCTCAATAAAATAAACCTTAACAGGACCTTGCTTCATGTGTTTAAATATGCAAGTTGGTTTATGTGTTAAGTTCTTGCCTCTTCTTGTCAATGTTCATGTGTGAGGAAATGTGTTTTTAAAAGATGAAATAAGTGTTATAAACCAATGTACAACAATATAAAGTGCAGAAAATAACACAGCAAACCCACAACAATAACAAGATGATAAAGGAGTTCACCCCTCTCTGGGCTACATCTCCTTGAGCCTCCTTCAAAGGACTTGGCTCTTTGGGATTAGTTTGTCAATTTCTCTTTACAAGATTCTACTCAACTCCAATGGATTTACAAACTGTACCATTAGATTCAGAATACATCAAAACCCCAAAAATGACTATTAAAACTCTGCAAATGGATCTTGTCTCATCCAGTGATGACCTCTTCTACATGTGGCCTCCAAGCTTCCCTGAGCTTCAATGGATCAAAAATACCTGTATAAGTCCTCCAATGGATCTGAAACCTATCCCAATGTGTTTAGAGCATAATAATCAGTCAAGAATGACTATTCAGTATCAGAAAATGGACATGGGCTCATCTGAGCAATGCCTCAAACAATGAGGGCTTTAAGGCTCCCTGGAGCTTCCTCAAGATTCAATGGTTAAAAACCCGCATAAGGAGTCTTAAAATGCCTATGAAAACATCACCAATGGACTCAGAACATCCAAAAACCCCTAGTTGGGCTTTTACAGCACCTGATTTGGTCAAACACTCAAGAAGTTATGCATTCTGCCATTTTTCTCCTTCAAGCTTGATGTCCCCTGTTCACCATTTCGCACCTATGGAAAGTGAACCTAGACTTTGAGAATTTTCGGTGCCTAAACCCAGCACCCACACGCCTCTCCAAAAAACACGCCAAAATGTCGAACGGTTAATGAAACTAAAGCCCCCCAAGTCGGAGGTGTTGGGCGCATGGGGCCATGTGGCCAAGTTCCTCGCGCATAAAAAGGGCTAAGTTGCCAAGTTTAACATGCAAGTGACAAGTGGCGGGTGTGTAGTTGCAAATCCATTTAAACCAAATTTAAAATTCCCGCATAAATGTATAACCCATTGGTTAAAACCCACGGAAATACACAACCGCGCGCGCAATATTTAATATGGCCACATGTATACAATATAATACATAAGCCTTGGGTCCCGCGCGCATAACGGTTATAACATATGTATATAGTGGAACCATATTACATATGTTTTAAACATAAAATTTGTTTTAAACCCGCGCTGCCTATATATGTGGTCGTATGTTTGTTAATGAAACCTCGGGCCGGGGCTAAGCCCTGGCCCGACTCCCCGCCGGTTACCACATTTTATGAATTCAAATCAATTAAAACTCATACCCATTTCAAAATCCAACACGTGGCATTGTGGTCGGCGGATTTATGTTAAGTCTTTCAATGGGTAGAGGTCCGAGGGTTGAACCCCTTGGACCCATATAAAGTTTAATAAACCAAACAATCCAATAGCGAATCCCGGGGTGCCACGTGGCAGCCCATGATTGGGCCACATGGCACCCTACTATTCGTCCACAATAATGCCACGTGTCACCATGTTATTCATCCACAATAAAATAATCACTGATTTCCATGTCACTTGCTACGTTGACTGTACGGTCTCCACGTCATCCCGGGCCACGTAGGATGCTGACGTCAGCATGTGCCACGTGTCACCCTTCCAGTGGTGACACGTGTCACCTCAAGATTGGTCAAGCCGTACTCTGAAAGTGCCAAATATGCATGACACATGTCACGCCCTGGAGCCGCCACATGTCCTGCCATGTGTCTTGTACGGACCGTACGGACTTAACACGTGTCTTGTACGGATTGTACGGACAGGTACAGTCAGCATCAAATTTTTGCCTGTTTGGCTCGGCGAACAGATCGCGATAACTTCTCCATACAGACTCTGTTTGCGAAAGTAAATATACCGCTGGAATCAGGAAGATGAGACAGATGCAATGGCACCATTTTTTTCGCATTCCGAGCACTTTGAAATTTTAGCAAATTTTAGACCCCTGGTCCAGATTCTGATCACGCCTTCCCACTGAAAGGATTTTGGACCCACAAAAGCTTATGATTATCGATCTGAGATTCAATACTCTTCTTCTTTCAAGTTATATCAACTGATTCTACTTGAAGAGTCTTTTCGACAATCACCTGGACACTTTGACATGCCTTGCACTGCAACTGACTATGCCCCTCAACCACTGTTCTCTGGTTGCTGCTGACCCACTTTTCTCTCTACACTTGGAAGACTGCCAGCCTTCCCACTGAGAATCAAGTCCCTCTTTCGAACTCTTGGACGTCAACAATCCGCTCTCCAATGGCTGCAAAATTTTCCTGCGACATCTTGTCACAAGCCAAGAAAACCATCAATCTTGAAAACAAATTGACACAAGACTGAAAATAATGACAGCAAAGTCTTTTTGCTCTTCAAGCAACTATCGCATCTTGTGCTTCATCAAAGCACATGGTGTTATCCTCCATCTCAATGTACTCAAAAATGACTTACAAGCCATCCAACATAATCGACTAAAACAAGTCGAAAAACATGAACGACATAACATAGTCGTCAAGCAATATCGACACAAGTCGAGACTCATGTGAAATGTATCAAGCTCCCCAAAATGACAATTCTAACGACATGATAAACAATCATGCTATAATCATGAGTCATGCATGATGAACTAACATCAAGTTCCTTGTTTATGCACTCACAAAACCATGTGCATGTGCATAGCTTCTTCAACTCTCCTTCCTGTAGAAACATAGGTACTTGAACCCAAAACATGTGGGTACTAAAGAGATGAATATGAAAAGTGTATATGGATGTAACAAAATGGACAGCATACCCCTCTTTTACATGTTCTTGACGAGGTGGTATAACACAAGTATGCATTCAAAATAAATTGCATTCACATGCAAACTTGCCTCTACCAAAATATGACAAACTGTTGCAACTTGTCAACTTCAACAAAAGTGAAAAGCTAAGGCTGAAATGTGCATCTACTGCAGAAAACTTGCAAGCCTTACTTACTCAAGAAATGTAACCATTTCTTACCAAGCCAATTCAATGGCAAATTCTTCTGCTGAAAGGCGTCTTCGTGTGAATCATCTTAACTCACATCAATGATGGAATCTCCTCTTCCATTCTTGTTAATCTTTTCATCCAACTACTTCTTGTGCTGTGGACGAGTGGTTGGATGCAATGTCCAACATTGGTCAATGAGATGACCCCTCTTCTGACAATGAGTGCAAATATTTTGCATGTTCTTTTCATGTTTCCTTTGCTTGGAAAGTTTCCTGAAAGTGGACATTCTTTTCCAACATTTTGAAACATGATGGTTATATAAACCACAATATGTACATGGTCTTCTTCCATTGTTACATGCAGAATTATCATGCTTAACATAATCAAAAGCAACGGAATTATAGGCAGATTTATACCTTGAACATTCACCTTTATCGCCACTTTGAGGAGGTGAATCGGAAGAGTTACAAGCTCTCCTTTGAAGACTATCAAATCTTCTCTTGTCCTCATGGTTGTCACAACCTTTTTGCTTCACACATTTGCATTCATCTTGAACACAAGTTTTACATGCGGAAGAGTTTGAACTTTCAACAAAAGTTCTTGAACTTTCACCTTGAAAACCTTCTTGAGGAGGTGAACTTGGAACAAAAATTGTGCTTGAAAATTTTTCATTTGTTTCCTCAACTTTGGAATTTGCTCCAACAATTTGTTCATAACCAAGACCACAATACTTAGGTCTCTCTTCAACTATAATAGGCTCAACAATGCCTTGTGCATGCTTGCCTAACCCTTTACCTTCATAGCCCATTTTTAATAATAACTTGGACCCTATTCCTTTTGTGTGATTTTCAAAAACACCAAAGCATTCTTCTTGAGAGGAATTTGAAGACAAACTAACATTACATACCTCATGGTCATGCATGTACTTGGTAAGGGTTTCTTTTGCCTCTTGGAGTTGATTCTCCATCTCTTGCAACTTTTCAAGAAGTTGGTCTTTCTCCTCCTTCATGGCCATCAACTGCTCTTGAAGGACAATGCTCTCTTCCCTATCTTTCCACAACTCTTGTACCATATCCTTCATGGTTAGCAATTCATTAAGCATTTCTTTGTCAAAGAACTTAGATTTGGAAGATGTAGGAGAACTATCAATGCTTAAAGCTTCCTCCATACTTGCAAGATATCAAACTTCAACACAAAAATTGCACAAAATACCAACAGCTAAACCTCAAGCTATCATTGGCAAATACATGAGAAAAATAAACTATGCTCTGATACCACCTAATCTGAAAATAGAAGGCTGACTTGTTATGCTATGCAAGCACCCTCTACCTCAATAAAATAAACCTTAACAGGACCTTGCTTCATGTGTTTAAATATGCAAGTTGGTTTATGTGTTAAGTTCTTGCCTCTTCTTGTCAATGTTCATGTGTGAGCAAATGTGTTTTTAAAAGATGAAATATGTGTTATAAACCAATGTACAACAATATAAAGTGCAGCAAATAACACAACAAACCCACAACAATAACAAGATGATAAAGGAGTTCACCCCTCTCTGGGCTACATCTCCTTGAGCCTCCTTCAAAGGACTTGGCTCTTTGGGATTAGTTTTTCAAATGCTCTTTACAAGATTCTTCTCAACTCCAATGGATTTACGGACTATACCATTAGATTCAGAATACATCAAAACCCCAAAAATGACTATTAAAACTCTGCAAATGGATCTTGTCTCATCCAGTGATGACCTCTTCTACATGTGGCCTCCAAGCTTCCCTGAGCTTCAATGGAGCAAAAATACCTGTAGAAGTCCTCCAATGGATCTGAAACCTATCCCAATGTGTTCAGAGCATAATAATCAGTCAAGAATGACTATTCAGTCTCAGAAAATGGACATGGGCTCATCTGAGCAATGCCTCAAACAATGAGGGCTTTAAGGCTCCCTGGAGCTTCCTCAAGATTCAATGGTTAAAAACCTGCATAAGGAGTCTTAAAATGCCTGTGAAAACATCACCAATGGACTCAGAACATCCAAAAACCCCTAGTTGGGCTTTTACAACACCTGATTTGGTCAAAAACTCAAGAAGTTATGCATTCTGCCATTTTTCTCCTTCAAGCTTGCTGTCCCCTGTTCGCCATTTCGCACCTCTGGAAAGTGAACCTAGCCTCTGAGCGTTTTCGGTGCCTAAACCCAGCACCCACGTGCCTCTCCACAAAATGCACCAAAATGTCGAACGGTTAACGAAACTAAAGCCCCCCAAGTCGGAGGTGTTGGGCGCATGGGGCCATGTGGCCAAGTTCCTCGTGCATAAAAAGGGCTAAGTTGCCAGGTTTAACATGCAAGTGACAAGTGGCGGGTGTGTAGTTGCAAATCCATTTAAACCAACTTTAAAATTCCCGCATAAATGTATAACCCATTGGTTAAAACCCACAGAAATACACAACCGCGCGCGCAATATTTAATATGGCCACATGTATACAATATAATACATAAACCTTGGGTCCCGCGCGCATAACAATTATAACATATGTATATAGTGGAACCATATTACATATGTTTTAAACATAAAAAAAATTTTAAACCCGTGCTGCCTATATATGTGGTCGTATGTTTGTTAATGAAACCTCGGGTCGAGGCTAAGCCCTGGCCCGACCCCCCGCCGGTTACCACATTTTATGAATTCAAATCAATTAAAACTCATACCCATTTCAAAAGCCAACGCGTGGCGTTGTGGTCGGTGGATTTATGTTAAGTCTTTCAATGGGTAGAGGTTCGAGGGTCGAACCCCTCGGACCCATATAAATTTTAATAAACCAAACAATCCAATAGCGAATCATGGGATGCCACGTGGCAGCCCATGATTGGGCCACATGGCACCCTACTATTCGTCCACAATAATTCCATGTGTCACCATGTTATTCATCCACAATAAACCAATCGATGATTGCCATGTCACTTGCCACGTTGACTGTACGGTCGCCACGTCATCCTGGGCCACGTAGGATGTTGATGTCAGCATGTGCCACGTGTCACCCTTCCAGTGGTGACACGTGTCACCTCAAGATTGGTCAAGCCGTACTCTGAAAGTGCCAAATATGCATGACACGTGTCATGCCCTAGAGCTGACATGTGTCTTGTATGGACCGTACGGACTTGACACGTGTCTTGTACGGACTGTACGGATAGGTACAGTCAGCATCAATTTTTTGCCTATTTGGCTCGGCGAACAGATCGCGATAACTTCTCCATACGGACTCCGTTTGCGAAAGTAAATATACTGCCGAAATCAGGAAGATGAGACGGACGCAATGGCACCATTTTTGTCGCATTCTGAGCACTTTGAAATTTTAGCAAATTTTAGACCCCTGGTCCAGATTCTGATCATTGACCCACCTACAACTGGGAAATTCAAGGATGGTGTGCCACTTAGATGTATTAATTGGATACCATGGGAGAAGACTTCACCATTATTAGAATATATGGGCCATATTAGACTCCCTTCATATTCCCAATGTTCCTCACCCTTGGGGTCTTTTTGTGTTTGAATATGTTAGGAAGCTATATTTAGTCAATGCGACCTATCTCCTAAGGTCCAATATGAAAGGTTATGCCAGATACTCCATTTACATGGGAAGATATGCCTTCTCAAATCATAAGGTTGGTATACAAGAATACAAGATCAATTTCCATAAAGTTCCCCTTAGATAAGCCTTGGAAGTAAGATCCCCACTCTCTCCTAGCATAAAAAAAAGTGGAATAGTAAACTAGGTGCCAATGATCATGAGAAGAATCCCATAGAAGAGAAACTAGTTGATGAATATTTATGAATGGAGGTAAAGTAAAGTCTAATAGTAGAATTGGATCTAGTTAAGGAAACATCACATGATTTCCCTCCTCCTGAGCGTGAGGATTATAAGGTCCCACCCTATTTTTCCTTTTACACACTTGAGGGTGAGGTCATCACAAAATATAATATGAAGTTTATGGCTTTACCTAAAAATTGAAGAATGAAGGTGGTGGAGGACAACATCAAGAAGGATAGTATGGGAGAGTGGTGGAGGATGAGACTATTCCTCAATGTATAAAAGGATCCTTATGGAAAGATTCCTCAATACTTGGAGTTTTATAGAATTTGTAATGATATACATGATTACAGAGAGAATGAAGACGATACCCCAAGTACATGGTTTTCCTAGATAGGAGGAGAGGGGAAAGAACCTCAAAGTTTAGCATCCCAAGTTATTTACTAGAGATAAATCTAAGCTTATCAAAAGGGTTTATCCATGAGCCCAACCATAGGTTTCAAAGGCACAAGGGGATTGGGAAAATATGAACAAGGCCCATATGAGCTACCAATTATTGAGAAGAGACCCAAGGGCCTAGTGTTCGGAGCCACTTCTATTGAACCACTTGTTAAAAAAAAAGATCTATAATCCACTTTCTTGGAATACTGAGAGGAGGGGGGGGGGGTGAATTAGTATGAGAAATTTTATCACTTTTAACCACTTTCAATAAAAATGTATAATCGTAACATATAAACATTAACTTGATCAATTACCATTCAACAATTTATCATCTATGTTTAGTGTATCATCAAAAATATAAATCAACAATGCATAATAAAATAATCACAGATACACAATACATCAAGATTTACGTGGAAACCCAATTCGGGAAAAAACCATGGAATTCTTTTCTTATATGACAAAATAAATACATTCATAGGAAGAACCAACTTCCCAATTTTCTAGCTCCAACTAGAAGGAGGCTCCAACCCCCTAATTCTCAAGCTCCAACCTGAAGGTAGATCCAACTCCTTGATTTACTAGCTACAACTAGAAGGAGGCTCTGACCTGAAGGAAGCTCCAACTCCCCGATTCTCCTACACCAACCAAAAGGAGGCTACAACCTCCTTTCCTTGCCCCATCTTCCCACTCTGAAATATAAATGTATACTAACCTGTCACTGCCACATCAACCTGTCATTGTCCCTGTCACTGGACTAATATACCATCACTATCACTGTCAACCTGTCACCACAACCTATCACATCAACTTGTCACTTTCAAACTCATCAATAAAACTATATCTACTCACATAGATCAATCACCGATAACAACTTCAATCATATGCATGATATCACAAAGATGTGCATCAACCAAAAAAATTCATAATCATCACCAAGACGTGCTTCTAGATCATATACCAAAATAACCAAGATGTTCTTTTACCTTTTACCAATAAACCAAGATATGTATTCCACATCATCCATAAACCATGAACAATGTACTCTTCACATTGAACTATGTGCCAAAACATCACTGATATACAACCAACCAAATGTCCAACATGCACCTTAACCATGTGCCAAACAATGCATCAAAATATATACCAATGTATCCTAGATATGCAATAGCAATGTTCCTCAACAAATCTACCTCAAACAACATGTACAATACATCCAATATGTACCACAAGACATATATCAAAAACTCATGAAGACATGCCTCAAGCGTGATCCACAAGATCATCGATATGCAACTTCAAACTAAGCATATACATATACCTCTAATCATGTATCTTATCTGGTGTATGTGATCACAGACCTGCATACCTTCCTCAACTTCAAGAACAAGAGAATAGTATCTTCATCAACCTTTACCTCAGTCTCACAGGACTAGTTTTGGATTAGTCACAAACCCTAACTTTCAACAAGCATAAATATGTACATTTAATGAATAAAGGTATGAAACTTGTACCAGATTTCCTTTAGTATGTATTATAAAATTCTTCCAAGTTTCATTGCTTGAATCATTCTTGAAAAGGAGTTATAGAGAAAATGGAAAACTTGTTGAATTTTGGCCCATTGTAGAGAGCTAACTTGTACGACATGCCACGTGCTCAATATTTTATATCTTATTACGAAAATCACACAAAACCAACTAAGGAATTTACTCTCCATTTCAATTGGTCTCACATAATTTGGATTCTCCACAAAGCATTTATGAATGTTTTACCCATAACACATGTTTAAAACTAGTTTGAGGACTAGTCAAAAGTTGTATCTTCCACATAGTGTATCTCCAAAAGTACAACGACCCAGAAGCTAAAATTCCTACCACAATTACCTTGATATGTATTCCCAATGGCCTCCAATTTTCACTTTCGCAATAATTCGATAAAACAAGTTATAGCGAAAAGGGTAAGACAACCTGTAAATAACATACCTTAGAACATATCATCAAAATACTTCATCCTCCCTTGGATGTTCATCCTTCTTTACTTCACCTTACCTTTGAAATTCTCCTCAGATATCCTTGGTTACATCAGTGACTTATAGATATTCAATATTCTCAATAGGTGCTAATGGGAGTCTCTTGAAGTCTTATTTATACTTCCAAAGTGACTTCCTTTAGGGGCTACCTTATACCTCTTTTACCTCTTTTTCTTATTCTAGGGATAACCCACATTCTTGTTGCAACTACTTTACCCATAATTAGTAAAATAATAATTTATTTGTTACAACTACTTTACCCATAATTAATTTCTTGCTGCAACCACTTTGACTATCAAAATTTTTGTTACAACTACTTTACCCATAATTAATTTCTTGTTGCAATAACTTTGACTAGAAAACTTTTTGTTACAACTACTTTACCCATAATTTATTGTTGCAACAACTTTACCCTTAATTAATTTATTATTTCAACCACATTGATTGGTCAAGCTTCTTGATGACCTTCTAGAGTCTTCTAGAATAATTAACTTCTTGTTGACCTTCTAGGGGATTCTAGATTATTCTTGAGGGTCCTCCAACTTCACATAGTCATATCTCCTCAACCATGAGGAACTATGTGGTGTACCATATATCTCCATAAATGGCATGATGCATACTATGCATCTATGATAGTCTTACATGCAAGTACACTGACCTTCATGTATTTATTCCTCTATCAACTACGTGTTCCATGACCATACCTTCGGGGCTACCAGAATTATTCAAGTACATCCAACAAAAATGTTGACATCAACCGAAATCAATGAAAACTAACTCACCATCAATCTTAATCATACAAATGAAAACCAACTTTCCAATGATCCCATCCACATCTTTGGGGCTTCCGAACTTCTCCAAGTATTGACATCAATCTTCAAGGGTTGACATCAATGACAACCAACTGTCTAACACACTTTTACCCCAACTAGAATAAAAAGGGAAGAGTTTGAGATGTTGATCGAAGAATTGAAAAAAGAGACGCATATCCCTTGGCCAAAACGAGTCTTCCCTATAAATTATAGGACACCCATGAAGGTCTACCATACATCATATAGTTGGATAGAGGGAGGAAGCTAAGAGAAGGAAAGAGTAAGAGGAAGAAATAAAATGGGTAGCATAAGAAGAAAATAAGGCTACAAAAGAAGAGGAACAAAGGACAAGGAAAGTTGTAGAAGAATAGGAAAGGAAAAAGGTAGAAGAAAAGATAAAATAAGTAGAGGAAGAAACATAGAAAGCTATAAATAGAAGAGGCGGATAAGAAAACACTAGAGGAGGAGGAAAATAAGAAGGCCACAAAAGAATAGGAACAAATAAATATGAAAGCAATAGAGGAGGAGGCTACATAAGAAGACAAGCAAAGGAAAAATAAAGCAACAAAGGAAGATGCATCAAAGAAGAAAAAACATCAAAAGAAGAGGCAAATAATAATGCTACATAAGAGAAAGTTAAGGAAGCTATAGAGGAAGAGTAAAAGAAGAAGGAAAAGGTTGAGATGAAGGAAGAAGAAGAAAACAAAGGTCTTGAAATAGAGTCAAAGGACGAGGAATTATATTCCATGCATACTAGAGAGGAAAAGGGAGCTAAGGAGTAGGATGAATAGATCAAGAAAAGAAAGATGGAAAATAGTCAAGATAATCAAAATTTGGAGGTTAATGTTGGGTATGTGTTATATTCTTTGCACAAGTAGTAGTGTCTGAGCATATGCGTCAGGCGCGTAGGGGGGTTAGAGGGGGGCAGAGCCCCCCACGCAGGGGTTCGGGGCCAGCGCCCCCGAAAAATGTTTTTCTGCCTCAGGAAATGTGACACCTACCTTGGGAAATGTGTCATGTATTTAGGTGCTTTTTTCGGCACATGGTTTTTGCCGATGGTTTTCTATTTTCAGTTAAGGAATTAGGGTTTTGGACTAATCTAGGTCATTGGGTTAGGGTTTTGGATGTCGTTGTCTCCTATATGTATATTGTATTGTAAACAATGTAACACAATGAATGAATATAATATATGTTGGTTTCCCAGTTTAGGTTTCCAAGGGAAAAATCTCTTTGTAATATTTGTATTTGCCATTGTATCTTTTCTGTTCTTTTCTGAATATCTGTTTACAGTAGACATTGTACAAGGTTATAATTTACAGTTAAAAGGGCTAGAATAGAATAATCTAAAGTATAAATAAAAGGTGTAGTGGAGACTGTCCCTTCAGGGAAAACCTAGCTTGAAATAATAGGTTCATATTCACACTTTTTTCACTTTTATCCCTTACTATTTTCCAAACAATTTAACCTACCCTCCTCGTTGTGACTTTTTTTCCTCCTAGTTAGATACCATCTAACCCCTTTACTTGATTTACCCTACTATGCTACTCAAAGAAGAAAAATAGACAATAAGGGCCAGGAAAAGTTCTTTAGTTGTACTAAAGCCTTTTGACCCCATTTCTAAAAAAATACATTGTCCTGGCTATGCTAATGAAAGTGGTATTTTTTCTATGACCACCCTATAGTCGTTTTCCCAGAATCCCTATTATGAAATGAGATCTAAGGATTTTAGGGATACCTAGGTAAGGTTCCAAAACTCCTAGTTTCCTTCCACATATAATATTAGGATGGCCAAGAACACCAACAACATTGTTTTTGACAAATACTATAGGATACTTAGGAAAACTAAAACTTCAAGCATAGATTAGGATCCCTAAACACAAACAACTTAAATTTAATATCTAGACTAAGATCTATATAGGTTGATAGAGGGATTTTGGAGAGGAGGTTGATTACCATATATAAATACCTAGAGGAAACCAAATAATTTATTTCCATATTGGATGAAAAGTAACAAAAAAAC
>ML778519.1:842533-864819 GCA_009831015.1 Picea engelmannii
TGATAAAAGATAATAAAAATTTAACAAAGGAAATCAATTTTCTAAGAAATGAAAATACCACCTTGAAAATTAGGAACCAATCCCTTGTAGATAAGGTGGAAATGTTGGAAGTTTGCAAAGACTGGTGCCTTATACTTAAACACCCAACTAGACAAAGCACAAGAGGATATTAGGGTTTTAAGGTCTCAACTTCTTAGGGTGTGAAGCGCTCAAACCTACCCACCCTCATCATAATATCTGAAGTGGGGGAATTTGATATAAAAAATGTAGCAAAGTATTTATCAAATACTCAAAGTAGTAGGAGATTGAAAAACCAAGCATCAAGATAACCTAAAGTGAGCATCAAGCACCAAGGTTTTGGTAGAGAAGAGAAAATAAAACCTAAAAATGTTTAGAAGTTATAAGAGTTTGAGAAGAAAATGGTGGTGATGAAAATTGGCATGGAAATCGAAAAGGAATAAAAATATCCATTAAATTACAACTATGAGGAATCCCTAGAGGAAGTGAGGATGCATGCAAAGCTTAAGAAATCAAGTATACAATGTGGGGCTATGTCATTGAGGATGTCATAAAATTCAATGAGCACCTCCTATTTACTTAGAGTTTGATGAGCTATAGAGACAAGTGATGAAGTATATTGACGATACTCAAGGAGGTGTGGAACATAAACCCTAGGTGACTCAACTAGTGAACCAAATCTTAAACAAAATCCCCTCCAAATATTTGAATCTACCTGTAGTCAAGGATAGGACCTCTATCTCAATGGGGTGAATTTCTGCACCACAAAGCTCAAGAATTGGAATAGTTAAAATGAAATGGCCATGATAGCATAGGTTCACGTCAAAATATTCATGGAGGACATGGAAACAATGGTGTCTACTGGTCTCCTTTTACCATGGAATGATGGGCTAGTTTTTCATCCACATGGAAGGTATGCTCAAATGTTGCAAACAACAAGGACTCAAATATTTTCTATGATAGAAAATAATGACATGCCATCCTCCCTAGATATCACCAAGAATATGAAATTTTTCATTTCAAAGCGGACCCTGATGAGGCATTTGACCCACTCCCTACCCCCTATCTATCACATAGAAAAGATGGAGTTAGAAAAGACATTCAGGTTTTTGAAAGGAAAAAGTCTAGTAATCAGCAAGGAAGCTTGGAGACAATTGAGCATAGTCCATGACTATGCCACAAGGGCCCTGTTGGAGCCGCCCTTGTTTTATTTTTACCCTTCACAATTTTCAATTGTTTATACTTGAAATCTAGAGATGGCCTTTTGATTTTTTCCCCCCGAGACTATGAAAATTCTGCAACCTTGTCATTTAAACAACGACGCTTTTTCTACTCTCGAAACAAGTCAACTTTCATAAGAATGCTCGACTCTTTTGTTTTACTTCGGGATATCTCTAGTCGGACACTATAATCCATGAGCTCACATGCCCCGAGTCACGAAGCGGCGAACTCATACTAAA
Organism: Picea engelmannii; assembly: GCA_009831015.1. Classification (NCBI taxonomy): domain Eukaryota; kingdom Viridiplantae; phylum Streptophyta; class Pinopsida; order Pinales; family Pinaceae; genus Picea; species Picea engelmannii. The sequence goes on from ML778519.1 coordinate 844,012, forward strand.
TTTTCACTCAGGGCAGTAACCAGGGTAAAATCTTTAACTTAGTGGTTATACGTCGTCGGGGTTTCGCGCCTCAGCGTTCGCCAAGTTCGAATTTTTATTTTTTAAGTCTTTCCTCGGCGTTTCTCCACTCGGCACTATCCTTTCGAAAGTTACAACACCTAAAGCTCCGACTCACGAAGTCGCGATGTAATTATAACATGATTAATTAATCACCTAGTCCGAGTTTTCTTCCCTTTAATTGAGTCTTAACTATCACCATATCGCGGTTTCACGACTCGACGTACTAATATCCTAAAAATGGATCTTCAAAGTTTCAAGTTGCAATAAGGCGAATGAAACAATTATGAAATTAATTATGCCTCAAATCCTGATTACATTTGATTAAGCTAAACTCGGTCCTCACGGTCTCGAGAGTTGAAAACTCAAAATGTTAACAGAATATTTACGAGATAACGAATGGCGAGAAATTATGTACATGGACAAATTTGGATTAATTAAGTTTGATCAAGACTTATACCGAGTTTCGATGCTTGTACGATTCTCGAAGGAGCATTCTAATTCCATGCGCCAACTGACTTTTCGACCGCCAAAATTTATGACATTAATGGGAAGATAAGGTAAATCTATGTGTAAGATCGGATTTTTACGGCATAAGTTTATTTCTAATTTTGAATTGACAGGCTTGTTTTGAAAGGTACCATTTTTTCAAATATATGCAAGAGCTACGTTTCATTATGCATTTTTCATAGCACACGGAGCTCATCGTTTCTAAGTTAACTACTTTCTGCATGTATACGCAGTTCTATCAAAGGAGAGGAAAAACGCAAACTTCGGCCATGGCTTCGCGGAAAGCAGCAAAGGTGAATGTCGAAGTCGCGGGACAGGGCTCAGAGAATGTCGCCGATACTTCACCCCGAAGTGTCGACTCGATCCCCGACTGGTCATTTGTGTCAAATGTCCTGCAAGAAGAATTGGTAGATTACTCAGACGACTCTGACGACATCGAAAGGGATGATCTACACACCAAGTACAAGATAATCATCCAATCCAGGATGCACAGAGTAACAACTAGGCCAGGGTTGTTTCTGTATTACGACATGATCCGATGGGCATTGGACCATGTAGACTTACCTACCAGGACAATCATGAACAGAGAGCGAGTTACTGTCGGGACTTTTAGGCCCGAGCATCTACAAACCATGTACAAGCTACCTTTGACGTCTGAATATACATATGGTGCCAAGTTCCTGGAGGAATTCAAAGAGAAAGAGTGCACCCAGTACGACAAAACCATGCCTGGTTTGATCAAGGATTGAGTTTCACGCTCTGTGAAATTCAGAGCAAATGACCAAGGAATTTATTCTATCGCTTCTTTGGAGCCACAGTATAAATATGTGGCCATGATGACATGCCGACTATTTGGGAGAGAAGGCACATCACATTTCTACATTGCATGGGTGCCTCTCATGTTTCAGGTCGTAGAAGGTTGCTCTTTTAATTGGGCAAAGATACTCTCGGACAGTTTGGCCAACAGGGTCACAGAGTATCGGGAGCAGAAGGCAAGTGGGAGACCATCCTCGTTTTTCATGTCAGCATATATCATGGACACGGTATGTTCCATGACACCATTCCCCTTGATGAGTTGGGCTTGGAATCCAGCCCAAGAAAAACCCATACATGAGTATCATGACAAACTATGGGAGAATAAAGCAGAAAAGTTCACATATGAGATTTTTAACTGGGTGATGGTGCCCTTGCATATCACCATTTTTGGGCACCCACCACCTCACGTCTCGGAAAGCATTGCAATAGGTCTGAGTGGCATAGTGGATTGGTATGTGGAGGCAGAGTTTTCGTATTTCAAAGTTTTCGGGGCTTCTGTTCCCCCTCATGCACTGCCCTTGTTCATCCCCGACAAGCTGGCTTGTCGAGAGGTCGCGTGGAAAATGGTAACTGGAGGGGTGAGCAAAGAACTCGAGGATTACTCAAAGAAGGTATGGCCTTCTTTTCCCATTTGGATGAATTCCTATTCTTTGTTATATTTCGGGCATGCCAAAGCCGAGGCTGCAGCCCTGGAGGACCTAAGTCTGGTCTCCATCGAAGTTAAGAAACATGATCCATAGAGGGTTGTGAGCAACCATTTGGCTCATTGTGGGCTCAAGAGATTTGAGCATGAAAGTTCACCCTCGGACAACGTTTTCCGAGGGGTGAGATCTTATGAAGAAGTGCTAGCCCAGATCCAATCATTAGCACCCGAGGACACAACATCTATATTAAAATTCCAGGAACATAGATGAAGATGTCTTCCCACTATGTTGGGAGGTTCGACTGCTTCCGAGACAAAACAGAAGGATGCTAAAGGTTCCGAGGATGCAATTTCTAACCTCAGAAAACACCAGGAAGGGGAACAAGCGAAGAATCCCGAAGCAGAAGAGAAGACTCTGGACACACCAAGGAAACAGAAGCCGGAGACTGAAACAGAGACTCTAGGTAAGCCAAAGGAGCAGAATCCTGTCGAGACTCCAAGAGAATTGGCAAAACAAATAGGAGAGCCCATCACCTCGGTCACACCCTTGCAGTCGGCAGAGGGAAATGTCAGCGAGGGATGGATATTTAATGAAGAACTAAGGCCCATAAGAGCAGAGGAACTCCTTCCAAATGAGTTCTTTTTTGATAAAAAGAGGAAGGTGGTAGTGAAAAGAGAGTTCTATCAAGAAGGAGAGACCACTGTGAAAAAATATAAAATCATGACCGATGGCAAAAATAAGAAAAGTGACCAACTTGCCATTGAAATCACGGAAATGTTGGGGGATATGCTTCGGCAAATCAATTCTCAGTTGGGCTTTTGAATAACCAACTAAAAAGGAAAAATCGCCTAATCAGGACCCTCGAGGCTAGATTGGCTACAGCTGCAGAGAATGCTAAAGGTCAGGCCAACATGGAGATAGAACAGGCCAGAGTGGCCGAAAAAAATGAAATAGAAATGCTCAAGACCAAGCTTGAGCAAGCACAGTTGGTGGTCCGAGATGGTAGAGCGCAGGTGAACCAACAGAGAAATCTGATTAAACAGTTGCAGGCTCAAGCAGAAATCATTGAGAGCAGAGAAATAGACATCGGCATATTTAAATCTCGAGCCAGCAAGATTCGGAGAAAAATCTTTTCGGCACAGCAGAATTTGCTTGCCAGGATAGGAGAGATCCGGGAGAACTGCTTGTTGGTGAATTAGGTGTCCAAGAACCTGACTGCCAGGGAAAGGGAGGTCGAAGTGGCTCGGGTCGCTTTCCTGGACGCGGTAATTTCCACAAATAACAGGGTTTCGGCAGGCGCTCCTGGGCTTGCCATCCCTGAATAAACCGGAGGTAATTTTCTATTGAAATATTGGGAGCATAACATTTCCCTGGGCAAGGAACAAGCCCAAAAGGTAACCCATTCTTTAGAAGAAGATTTTAACTCCATAGACGGCGAGCTGTTGGATATTGACAGCCGAGGTGATGCAAAAGCATTGATGCAAATAAATGTGGAACATATCTCACTCGATCTAAAGGGAAAGGATGAGAGAGATTCGTTCGACATCTCTCATATGTATACGGTGGATATGGCCAAAGTTGATAAGCACATGATCAAACCCAGCGCATATCTAAGTGCTCTCGACATCATCGGTGCACAAATGGAGGACAAGCTGCAGTTGTTAGCCCGAGAATGTTACTTCGTTGAGGCTAGCTATCAAGCAGAGCCTTCATAGCTCGTATCTCAGTTTGTATAAATATGTAACGCCTGCGCCGAGTCCGCGTGAAGACGAGCACCTGGAAATAAGTGAAGACAGATTAGGGGAGATAGAGCGATTGCTCTCTCCTCTGTCATAACTGAAATTTTTGCGACTATTGAGATTCTACCTGCTTTACAGAAATTGTATAAATAAACTTCAGAGAGAATTAAACAAGGCTGGACCCTTTTTGAGATTTTGTAATAGAGTTTTTGCATTGAGATTTAATACAAGCAGATCCGAGATTCTCAATTCCGTCACTTCTGTATTACAAGTTTGCTTTCTTGTTCCTCATTTTTCATTTTCAATTCATATTCGTAATTGATGTGCTTCGTTATACTTTAGTACTACCACTAATATAATGAATAAATTTGGGTTTTCTGTAATTTTTTATTGCCTTTCCTTTGCACTAGCTATCAGCTGTGTAAGGCCAATTTGCAATTTCAGAATTCTACATGCATTTTTTGCTACATTGGTTATTTTCTTAAATATTTTCTTCTTCCGTTTACTTCGTAAGATTTTCCCCTGGTAGGAACCTGACATTGTAAACAGCTTAATGTTTTTCCCCCATATCGACCCTTTGATTAAAATATAATAAAGTTACGGGAACGAGCCTTAGATTTGCATACATCGTTAATACTGCAACCGTGAATTCTCTTTTATAAAACTTAACTGAGACAACACTCAAATCTTTCTTAACAATTCTCTTACCTGTAATGTTCCCCCATGAAAGTTCCTACACCAACTCAACCTAACGTTGAACCTGGATTATTGAACCAAACGCACATCGCCTTAAACCTCTTCAACACCATCCTTAAAACAACCACTAACCGAGCCGAGCTTGAACAATCATGGGCAGCCATTGAACGTGACATAACTATCCAGGAGCAGTTCAAAGCCAGACAACCTCAACGAAGAAACCTCCCTTAGAATTTTCCTCCGAAGGTTGACATTTTCCCTTCTCCTTATCCCAACCACTTTCGGATGCCTTGACACTGTAATTTTGAGCCTTAAGTACAGACTCAGGAAAAACATCTTTCTGGCGCCATTGCCGGGGAGCGAAGTTACGAAATCTTTTTCCCTGGGAAAATGATAGATTGTTTTTCGTTGAAAGTGTTACCCTTTGATGGTGAACAAAGAGTACACACCTTTTAAGGCTTTCTATCTTTCACTTGGCAACTCCACGAAAAAATAAACTGGCATTCACTCGAAGGAATACCAGACAAAACCCGGATGGTGAGCTTATTACACCAGTTTCCGATCCTGAAAAGATTCTAAAGGAGAGAGGATCTTTTAAGCCAACCGTTGCAGTTTACCAACTTGAAATCACATCATCGAGGATCGAGAGTCCTTCCAAACCCCCGACCTCGCTCAATCCTTACTTTGACGCTAAACATTCAACGCCCTGTACCGAAATCGGAAGTGAGATTTGTCCAACAATCCCCTTGATACAGAGGGGAAAGGGCCCTTTTGAAGGTTCGTCGTCTTTCAAAACACCATCTTATCTTTAGTTAAATTTCCCGACTTCTCCAAATCCTGAAGAGTGTGTTACACACTTGTTTCTCACACCCGTTGGTTTTCCCGATTCCGTCTCTTGCAAGTCCGAGGAACTGACTCCTCGCGTTCCTTATCCTTCCTCATCAGAGTCTCCTCTTAGCGAGGAAAATATAAAAACCCTTTTATTTTTTTAAAAACCCATTTATAACTCCCCACAAACAACAATGGCAGTCGCCGGAGGAGTAGGTGGAGGGTTTATAGGAGGTGGAGGAGGGTTTGGAGGAGGTGGAGGGGGTGTCCCTCTAGGAGGAGGTGGAGGAGGAGTCCCTCAAGGAGGAGGTGGAGGTAAAGGGCCTCCCCCCCCTCCTGGAGTTTTTGCGAAAGTCGCAGCCCGATACGCTCCTTTAGTGTTGCCCATCCCCCTACACGATCTTCTGGAAAAATATATAAAAAACTTATTGAAGTTCAACGAGGAGGGAGAGCTGACCGCTGCTGAACATATAAGTCTTTTCGACCGATTCACAGATCTCTGCGGTGCTGAGCACGAGGATGTATATTCAAGACTCCCTATCCAAACTTTTGAAGGTCAGGTCCAAGCTTGGTTTCGGAGCCTACCCGCAGCTTCTATCCCATCATATCAGGTTTTGGAAGATGCTTTCCTCAGACAATGGGGTGAGCGAAAATACCATCTCTATTATCTAATTGAATTTGGATCTTTGAAGAAAAAGAACTCAGAATCAGTCATAGAATTCATTCTGAGATTCAACAAACTGTACAATAAAATCCCAGCTGAAGTCAAACCCTCTCAACCCGCGGCCAAAGTGACCTTCGCCAGAGCTTTCGAGCCGAATTTCGCACTACTTTTGCGAGAGCGAAGGGGAGCCACCTTAAACCGCATGTAGGACGATGCGGTAGAGATAGAATCTAACATGATGGCTTTAGGTAAACTTAAGGCTAGAGTAGAGACTGGAAACTGGGAGCCCAAACGCTTCAGAGAACAAGCAGGCCCTTCGGGGTCCAATAGAGTCTCCGATGATAGAGTGGATGACATGGCTAGATTGATTAAAGAATTGTCAAATAAAATAACTCAGATAGAACTCGAACAGGCCAAGTCTGACTCTTACCCCAAAAAATATTTCAGAAAAAATCAAAACCTTCCTAATCAACAGAGACCAATAAAAAAGGAAGACCAAAAAATACAAGCTCCCTTGAAGAATGAAAATTTTATAGGAGCTAACGATTTTCAAGACTTCGAAGATTCAGATAATGACGTTGCAAACTTCGGTGATGACTGTAGTCAACCATATCTGACTTGCGAAGACTACGAAAAGTCTCTAAATGTGCCAGAGGCGCAAGATGAAAGCGAAGTGAGTGATCACACTGAGAACCACGAATCCCAACCAGAAATTGAGACAATGATAGTTGAGTTTCAACCAAGGTACAACCTGAGATCTAAGAATAAAACTACCCTGACAGTTCAACCCAGCAAAATCCTTCAGAGAAGTCAAGCTTACGAGCCTCCTTCGGACGAGACTCCACCACCCAAAAACAAAACTAGAAGAGTGAGCACTCAGGAATCCGAGGTAGAAAAAGTCGGAGCTCAAACACAGTCAATCGAACCCGCAAACAAAGATACTTCTTCAACTAAGACCATGAATGATAAATCTGTCTAGACAAATAAGTCAAAGAAATAATTTGGAAGTCTCAACCAGACAAACAGACAATGTAAACAGAGCGTTCAGTATCGAAAATGAGTTAAACAAAATTAAGATACCCATCCCTTTGGTGGAATTAGCGAAAAGCCCTGTTTATCGCAAACAAATTACCAAAATGATAGGTTTCTCCGAACTAGAAAGCCACTCTGATGTTATAAACTTGGAAGATGATAGACCTAACATCACTTTTGGTCCCCATTTTGAAGGGTCCAAAGACAACATCACTCCCTTCTATATCACTCTGAATATACATGATCAGTTGTTGCATAATTATATGTTAGACTCCGAAGCTTCCCATAATGTTATGCCCAAGATTATAATGGAGAAGCTGGGTCTCCAAATCACAAGACCTTATGGAAATCTGTATTCTTTTGATTCAAGGAAGGTTAAATGCATGGGGATGATAAAGGATCTGGTAGTTACCCTAGCGCAGGTCCATGTTAAAAGTATCCTGATGGATGTGGTTATTGCCGATATTCCCCCTAAGTATGATATGTTGTTATCTAGGTCATGGGGGGCCAAGTTGGGAGGTTCCCTTCAGTTAGACATGTCCTATGCCACAATCCCTGTGTTCGGGGATCAGTTCACTCGTTTATACAGAGAGACAATATTAGCATACATGGTCAGTGACCCTCAAAACCCGCACCGCTTCCCCATTTACATCGCAGACCAAGATCTAGGAAACTGCATCTTGTCTTTTGATGATGGTCTGGATGGTTGCCTGGAAGAAATCGATGCAAAGAAAGAAGAGTTAAGCCCCTTGACAGAAGAGTTGTGTAATAGTGGTGTATGGAAAATGTATTTCGATGGTGCTTCGTCTTCTGAGGGAGCTGGTGCTGGGGTACTTTTGGCAGCACCTGAAGGTAAGTTCATTGTTCCTTTCTCCTATCGTTTGCAGTGGGACATAGATTACACTAACAACGTATGCGAGTATGAAGCATTGATATTAGGATTAGAGGCTGCCAAGAAATTGAATATAAAAAACTTGGAGGTATACGGTGATGCGGAATTGATAGTAAGACAAGTAAACTGACAGTACCTAGCCAAGCATCCCAGACTAAGAGCGTATAGAAATTGTACTTGGGATCTCATCGAAATTTTTTTCTCATCTGTAAATATCCATTTTATCCCTCGCACCGAGAATCTACATGCTGATGCATTGGCAAAGGCAGCTTCAACCTTTTCTCCTCCCATGACCTTCAAACTGAAATATCATATCGAAATCAGATACAAGCCTTCCATACCAGACAATATTCGACACTGGCAAGTCTTTGAAGATGATGAACAGATTAAGAAGTTCCTTACTGCAGTAGGCAAATTTTCAGAAACTCACGCTGGCCAAGAAAACCAGAATGATTCCATGTGGATCATGCAGGAAGGAGAGGAACCCGAAGTTTTCAGAGAAAAAATCACGGATCATCATATCCTGGTCCTTAAAAACAATCGAATTCCCAAAGGATTGATTCCTTTGGAAAGACTTTTCGATCAGAACGATGTACTTGTAAAGGCCACTTTGCAGCCCCAGCTAGAAGAGGTGGAGGACTGTGAGATAGGGACCGAAAAAGAACCCCGAATGGTAAAACTATCGAAATTCCTCCCTCCCAAAATGAAAGTGAAGTACCAAGACTTGCTCAGGCAATACAAAGATGTTTTTGCCTGGTCCTATGATGAATTGAAAACATATGACACTTCCATTATTGATCAGAAGATACCTTTGAAGCCCGGGGTCAAACCGTTTAGGCAAAAGCTTAGGCAAATTAACCCCATTTTGTTACCCGTGATAGAAAAGGAAGTCAAAAAACTCTTGGATGCAAAGATAGTTGTACCTTTGAGATACTCGGACTGGGTAGCTAACCTAGTTCCAGTCAAGAAAAAGAACGGGGAAATCAGACTATGTGTGGATTTCCGAAACCTAAACAAGTCGTCTCTCAAAGATAATTACCCACTGCCCAAGATGGACCACATTTTAGAAAAGGTTGTTGGAGCTAATCGAATGTCAATGATAGATGGATTTTCTGGTTATAATCAGATCTCTATGAATGAACAGGACAGGGAAAAAACTGTATTCACCACGCCCTGGGGTACTTTTATGTACGACAAAATGCCTTTTGGTTTGATGAATGCAGGGGCCACTTTCCAGCGAGCTATGGACATCGCTTTCGTGGGAGAAAGGGACAAGTTCATAGTCATTTACCTTGATGATCTAACGGTTTTTTCTAAAAGTGACGAAGAACATTTGATGCATCTAAGACAGACGTTCGAAAAGTGCCGCAGGTTTGGTTTATCCCTGAATCCAAAGAAATCTCATTTTACTATGCGGGAAGGTAAGCTTCTAGGCCATATCGTATCTAAGGAAGGAATTAGGATTGATCCTAAGAGGATTGAAGCGATAGATACTATCACTATCCCGAGAAATATAAAAGAAATTCAATCATTCTTAGGTAAGATAAATTTTCTGCGAAGGTTTATTCCCAATTTCGCTGAGATTGTCAAATTGATTACAGGAATGTTGAAGAAGGAAAGTGGGGTAAACTAGACCGCCGAGGCTAGGGCATCTTTCGCACACATTAAAAAAGTTATAAGCGAGGCACCCGTGTTAGCAAGTCCTGATTATCTGAAAGATTTTCTCATCTTCTCTTTTTCTTCTGAACATACCATCGCCGCGGTACTCTTGCAGAAAAATGAAGAGGGGTTCGAACAGCCGATAGCATTTTTGAGCAAAAGCCTCAGAGATGCAGAACTGAAATATAACATAATGGAAAAACAATCATACACAATGGTAAAAGCATTGAAAGCGTTCAGAACCTATGTTCTACATTCAAAGATAATCGCGTATGTACCCACCAGTTCTGTAAAGGACATATTGGTACAGCCGGACAGTGATGGAAAAAGAGGGCGATGGCTTGCTAAAATACAAGAATTCGATCTGGAAGTCAAGCTGACTAAATTGATAAAGGGGCAGGGTCTGGCCAAACTCTTGGCCGAGTCGAACCTTAGAGCCCTTGATATTAATTGCCTCCAAGAAGAAGAAGGAGACACACACCTGCACGAGCCGGATGACCGGACTGATCCAAGAAAGATTGAGGAAAAGTTCATATTGTCAGGATAGTACAAAGACATCGTGTTCTACTTGTTGAAACTGAAGTGCCCATATGGACTATCATCAGCCAAATGCAGAACTTTAAAAATCCACTCTGTAAAATATTGCATTGCCGAAAACTAGCTATACTGGAAGGATCCACTCGGGTTCCTACTAGTCTGTTTGGTCGAGTCGGAAACTCCTCAGGTTATAGAGGAATTTCATGAAGGTATCTGTGGAGGACACCACGCATGGAGAGCCACAGCCTACAAGATCTTGAGAGTAGGCTACTATTGGACGAAACTATTTTCAGACGTAAATGCCAAAGTACGCACGTGCGACCCTTGTCAAATATTCACTGGGAAACAAAAACTCCTTGCACTACCACTCGTTCCAGTCAAAACTGAGGCTCCATTTCAACAATGGGGTATGGACTTCATAGGTGAGATCAATCCTCATTCCAGTGCTCAGCATAGGTGGATCTTGACAGCCACGGATTATTTTACTAAATGGGTGGAAGCCATTCCAACCAAGAAGGCAACAGACTCGGTGGTAATCAACTTCTTGGAGGAAAATATTTTGTCGATATTTGGTTGTCCCCGAAAGATAGTTACTGACAATGCCCAAGCATTTAAGTCTATGGCTATGATCAGTTTTTGTCAGAAATACAACATCATTCTTGGACATTCCACTGCATACTACCCCCAAGGGAACAGGTTGGCCAAGTCATCGAATAAGAGCCTGGTAAACATTATCAAGAAGGTATTGGATGAGAACAAGAGGTCTTGGCATGTACATTTAAAATACGCATTATGGGCAAACCACATAAACACGAAAAGATCTATCGACGTTTCACCTTTTCAAATGGTCTATGGGACAGACGTCGTTCTACCCATAAACCTGGCACTACCGGTAATGAAGCTATGGCAAGACCAAAATGAAGAACCCAATCCTATGACCAGGAGAATAAATCAATTGATTGAGGTCCAACATCAGAGAACCGAGGTTGACGAAAAGATGCAGTGGTAACAAGATGACATGAAATCACTGTTCGACCGAAAAGCGAAGGATCGAGAATTCTCTCCAGGTGTTTTGGTGCTAAGATGGGATGCGATAAGGGAAGAGGAAGCAAAGCATAGTAAATTCAACCACCTCTGGTATGGACCGTTCAGGGTTTCGGCTCCAGTAGGAGAAAATTCTTTCCTGCTGGAAAACATCGACAGAGAAGTCCTTAGCGCCCCTATCAACGGGCGATATTTGAAACATTACATGACATAGCAGTCGCCATTTAAAAATAAATAAAAATAAATAAATAAATAAAAATAAATTTGTTTGTATATACATGCATTTTTTATTTCCCTTTAGACTTTCTGTTTTCTTCTGTTCATAATTTTTAGACATATTTTGAATAAAGTTCGTATTTGCTTTTTGTAGGATTCCAGCCGCTTACGAGCTAGTAGGAGGAGTAATTTGCAAAGCAATACCAAAAATAAATCGGCATGAAACAGGTGATACCCAAAAAAAGTAGTTTCGTAGTGCACAAAGAAATTGAAAAGAAAGGTAAAGGTGGGTTTTCTCAATACACATGTTGTCAAAGACTGTCAAAATTAAATCAAGGTAACATCGTTCATATTGCAATAATGGCTAAATTGTTAAATAATAGGATTATTGCTTGGCTTGGTAACCTTTGATTTAAATTGGTTTGAATGATACACTAAAACTAAGAAAAGTCAGTCGAAAGTAACCATCCCCATAGACATCTACAAAAGCCAGTCTCGAACTGTTTCGACCTTCTACATTTTTGATCAATGAATCACTGCCTTGTATCCTGCCTGTTTTCAGATCTAACTTTTGACAAATCCGCCATCCTTTCATTTCATTACGAAGGAATAAAAGTTTTCGTTTTTAGCCTCCCGAGTCTCGAAATAGATTGTAAAAGGAAAGCGGGTCTCCACAACTACTTGATCCCCTGCTAAGCGAAGGAACGTTTAGATAAATCCTAACTTTCCTAGGTTTTTCAACAGCTTCGGAAGAATCAAAGCTTGCTCAAACATGATGCCCCTAAAAAAATTATTTTCCCCTGTCTCCCTAAGAGCGAAGGTGTTGTGAAGGTCAAGGGAAGATTGATACCGAGTAATCAAAGTAAGTTGACAGACCTCTGATACAAAATATTACACAGATATCAACCCTAATATAAACTGATTGCCCCCATCTTCGCGCTCAAAAAATGAATTATAAGATGGGTGGTGAAAGGAAATTCAGAAATGATTTCCCCCACCTAGTCCAAAAAGACAATGAAAGGAAATTCAGAAATGATTGCCCTCGTCTTAGCATTTAAATGCATAAATAATTTCCGAAGTGGTGAAAGGAAATTCAGTAAAAGGGACCAGATAACTTCACCGGGGTACTGAACAGGCTCGCTGGCAGTGAAGCAATGTCTGAGATATCTGTAAGGATGTTATACATGAATATCACTCTACTCTGGTAACCTATACTTCCTAAAAACCTGATCCACATCCCAAATTTAGATGGGACTTCCCCGATTAAAAAATATATAATCTCATTCTTTCGATGCAAGCTGAGAGCCACAAGATCTGTTGAGTCCCCTAGGGTCGTTTCGACTGTCTTAAAACATCCCCAAAGTTTAGTAGTGGGAAAGGGAAAATTGTGAAAGGGACTACAGCTGTGTTTGGAGAGAGTATCTGATTTTGAAAAAACTTCTCGAGGTAAAAAACGAAGTCTTTTCCCCCCTTTGATCCTTTTTCCTTGAATTTTTTCCTCTTATTTTAGCTTATGACTCCATTTACCCAATATTGGCAAGTGGTCTACTGTTCTTCCCGCCTCACCGAAAGGCGAGATCCCTAGTTGGAGCCTATGTTGGAGCTTCCCTTGTTTTATTTTTACCCTTCACAATTTTCAATTGTTTATACTTGAAATCTAGAGATGGCCTTTTGATTTTTTCCCCCCGAGACTATGAAAATTCTGCAACCTTGTCATTTAAACAACGACACTTTTTCTACTCTCGAACCAAGTCAACTTTCATAAGAATGCTTGACTCTTTTTTTTTACTTCGGGATCTCGCTAGTCGGACACTATAATCCACGAGTTCACACGCCCCGAGTCACGAAGCGACGAACTCGTATTAAATTTTCACTCAGGACAGTAACCAGGGTAAAATCTTTAACTCAGTGGTTATACGTCGTCGAGGTTTCACGCCTCGGCATTCGCCAAGTTCAAATTTTTATTTTTACAGCCCCGAGGGCCGAGAACACGAGGTTCTTTCGGGCTAACCCTGGTTAAAAACTAAAGGCAAAAAGGCTAACCGTGGTTAAAGTCTTTCCTTGGCGTTTCGCCACTCGGCACTATCCTTTCGAAAGTTACAACGCCTAAAACTCCGACTCACGAAGTCGCAATGTAATTATAACATGATTAATTAATCGCCTAGTCAAAGTTTTCTTCCCGTTAATTGAGTCTTAACTATCACCATATCGCGGTTTCGCGACTCAGCGTACTAATCTCCTAAAAACGGATCTTCGATGTTCTGAGTTGTGATAAGGCGAATGAAATGATTATGAAATTAATTATGCCTCAAATCCCGATTACATTTGATTAATCTAAACTCGGTCCTCATGTTCTCGGGAGTTGAAAACTCAAAATGTTAACAGAAGCTTTACGAGATAACGAATGGCGAGAAATTATGTACATGGAAAAATTTGGATTAATTAAGCTTAATCAAGACTTATCCCGATTTTCGATGCTTGTACGATTCTCGAAGGAGCATTCTAATTCCATGCACCAACTGACTTTTCGACCGCCAAAATTTATGACATTAATGGGAAGATAAGGTAAATCTATGTGTAAGATCAGATTTTTACGGCATAAGTTTATTTCTAATTTCGAATTGATAGAATTGTTTTGAAAGGTACCGTTTTTTCAAATATATGCAAGAGCTACGTTTCATTATGCATTTTTCATAGCACACGGAGCTCATCATTTCTGAGTTAACTACTTTCTGCATGTATACACAGTTCTATCAAAGGAGAGCGAAAACGCAAACTTTGGCCATGGCTCTGCGGAAAGCAGCAAAGGCGAATGTCAAAGTCACGGGATAGGGCTTAGACAATGTCGTTGATACTTCACCCCGAAGTGTCGACTCGATCCCCGACTGGTCATTTGTTTCAAATGTCCTGCAAACAGAATTGGTAGATTACTCAGACGACTCCGACGACATCAAAAGGGATGATCTACACACCAAGTACAATATAATCGTCCAATTCGGGATGCACAGAGTAGCAACCAGGCCACGGTTGTTTCCATATTACGACATGATCCGATGGGCGTTGGACCATGTAGACTTACCTACCAGGACGATCATGAACAACCAGCGAGTTACTGTCGGGACTTTTAGGCCTGAGCATCTACAAACCATGTACAAGCTACCTTCAACGTCTGAATATACATATGGTGCCGAGTTCCTGGAGGAATTCAAAGAGAAAGAGTGCACCCAGTATGAAAAAACCATGCCTGGTTTGATCAAGGATTGGGTTTCGCACTCCGCAAAATTCAGAGCAAATGACCAGGGCGTTTATTATATCGCTTCTTTGGAGCCATAGTATAAATATGTGGCCATGATGACATGTCGGCTATTTGGGAGAGAAGACACATCGCATTTCTACATTGCATGGGTGCCTCTCATGTTTCGGGTCACAGAAGGTTGCTCATTTAATTGGGCAAAGATACTCTTGGACAGTTTGGCCAACAGGGTCACAGAGTATCGGGAGCAGAAGGCAAGTGGGAGACTGTCCTCGTTTTTCATGTCAGCATATATCATGGATGCGGTATGTTCCATGACACCATTCCCCTTGATGAGCTGGGCTTGGAATCCAGCCCAAGAAAAACCCGTACATGAGTATCATGACAAACTATGGGAGAATAAAGCAAAAAAGCTCACATATGAGATTTTTAACTTGGTGATGGTGCCCCTGCATATCGCCATTTTTGGGCACCCACCACCTCGTGTCTCGGACAACATTGCAACAGGTCTGAGTGGCATAGCGGATTGTTATGTGGAGGCGGACTTTTCCTATTTCAGAGTTTTTGGGGCTTCTATTCGCCCTCATGCGCTGCCCTTGTTCATCCTCGACAAGATGGCTTGTTGAGAGGTCGCCTGGCAAATGGTAATTGGAGGGGTGAGAAAAGAAATCAAGGGTTACTCAAAGAAGGTATGGCCTTCTTTTCCCATTCGGCTGAATTCCTATTCTTTGTTAGATTTTGGGCATGCCAAAGCCGAGGCTGCAGCCCTAGAGGACCTAAGTCTGGTCTCCATCGAAGTTAAGAAACCTGATCCACAGAGGGTTGTGAGCAACCATTTGGCATGAAAGTTCACCCTCGGACGACGTTTTCCGAGGGGCGAGATCTTATGAAGAAGTGCTAGCCCGGATCCAATCATTAGCACCCGAGGACACAACATCTGTATTAAAATTCCAGGAACATAGACGAAGATGTATCCCCACTGTGTTGGGAGGTTTGGCTGCTTCCGAGACAAAACAGAAGGATGTTGAAGGTTCTGAGGATGCAATTTCTAACCTCGAAAAACACCAGGAAGGGGAACAAGCGAAGAATCCCGAAGCAGAAGAGAAGACTCTGGACCCACCAAGGAAACAGAAGCTGGAGACTGAAACAGAGACTCTAGGTATGCCAAAGGAGCATAATCCTGTCGATACCCCAAGAGAATCGGCAAAACAAATAGGAGATCCCATCACCTCGGTCACACCCTTGCAGTCGGCATAGGGAAATGTCAGCGAGGGATGGATATTTAATGAAGAACTGAGGCCCATAAGAGCAGAGGAACTCCCTCTAAATGATTTTTTTTTTGATAAAAAGCAGAAGGCAGTAGTGAAAAGAGAGTTCTATCAAGAAGGAGAGTCCACTGCGAAAAAATATAAAATCATGACCGATGGAAAAAATAAGAAAAGTGACCAACTCGCCACTGAAATCGCGGGAATGCTGGGGGCATATGCTTTGGAAAATCAATTCTCAGTTGGGCTTTTGAATAACCAACTAAAATGGAAAAATTGCCTAATCAGGACCCTCGAGGTTAGATTGGCTACAACCGTAGAGAATGCTAAAGATCAGGCCAGCATGGAGATAGAACAAGCCAGAGTGGCCAACAAAAATGAAATAGAAATGCTCAAGACCAAGCTTGAGCAAGCATAGTTGGTGGTCCGAGATGGTAGAGCGCAGGTGAGCCAACAGAGAAATCTGATTGAACAGTTGCAGGCTCGGGCAAAAATCGCCGAGAGCAAAGAAATAGACATCATATTTAAATCCCGAGCCAGCGAGATTCGGAGAAAAATCTTTTCGGCACAGCAGAATTTGTTTGCTAGGATAGGAGAGATCCAGGATAACTGTCTGTTGGTGAATCAAGTGTCCAAGAACCTGACTGCTAAGGAAAGGGAGGCCGAAGTGGCTCGGGTCGCTTTCTAGGACACGGTAATTGCCACAAATAACAGGGTTTCGGCAGGCACTCTTGGGCTTGCCATCCCTGAACAAACCAGAGGCAATATTCTATTGAAATATTGGGAGCATAACATTGCCCTGGGCAAGGAACAAGCCCAAAAGGTAACCCATTCTTTAGAAGAAGATTTTAACTCCATAGACGGCGAGCTGTTGGATATTGACAGCCGAGGCGATGAAGAAGCATTGATGCAAATAAATGTGGAACATATCTGACTCGATCTGAAGGGAAAGGATGAGAGAGATTCAACTGACATCTCTTAAATGGATACGGTGGACATGGCCAAAGTTGATAAGCACACGATCAAACCCAGCGCACAGATAAGTGCTCTCGACATCATCGGTGGACAAATGGAGGACAAGCTGCAGTTGTTAGCCTGAGAATGTTACTTCGTCGAGGCCAACTGTCAAGCAGAGCCTTCACAGCTTGTATCTCAGTTTGTATAAAGATGTAACACCTGCGCCGAGTTCGCGCGAAGACGAGCACCTGACAATAAGTGAAGACAAATTAGGGGAGATAGAGCGATTTCTCTCTCCTCTGTCATAACTAAAATTTTTGCGACTATTGAGATTCTACCCGCTTTACAGAAATTGTATAAATATACCTCAGAGAGAATTAAACAAGGCTGGACCCTTTTTGAGATTTTGTAATAGAGTTTTTGCATTGAGATTTAATACAAGCAGATCTGAGATTCTCAATTCTGTCACTTATGTATTACAAGTTTTCTTTCTTGTTCCTCATTTTTCATTTTCAATTCATATTTGTAATTGATGTGCTTCGTTATACTTTAGTACTACCACTACTATAACGAATAAATTTGGGTTTTCTGTAATTGTTTATTGCCTTTCCTCTGCACCAGCTATCAGCTGTGTAAGACCAATTTGCAATTTCGGAATTCTACATGCATTTTTTGCTACATCGGTTATTTTCTTAAATATTTTCTTCTTTCGTTTACTTCATAAGATTTTCCCCTGGTAGGAACCTGAAATTGTAAATGGCTTAATGTTTTTCCCCCATCTCACCCCTTTGATTAAAATATAATACAGTTACGGGAACGAGCCTTAGATTTTCATACATCGTTAATACTGCAACCGTGAATTCTCTTTTATAAAACTTAACTGAGACAACACTCAAATCTTTCTTAACAATTCTCTTACCTGTATTGTTCCCCCATGACAGTTCCTACACCAACTCAACCTAATGTTGAACCCGGATTATTGAACCAAACACACATTGCCTTAAACCTCTTCAACACCATCCTTAAAACAACCACTAACCGGGCCGAGCTTGAACAATCATGGGCAGCCATTGAACGTGACATAACTATCCAGGAGCAGTTCGAAGCCAGACAACCTCAACGAAGAAACCTCCCTTAGACTTTTCCTCCGAAGGTTGACATTTTCCCTTCTCCTTATCCCAACCACTTTCTGATGCCTTGACACTGTATTTTTGAGCCTTAAGTACAGATTCAGGAACAACAGGTCCCATAGTAGGAAAAGACAAAATATGTACAATCAGTAGCTCAAGTATTTCCAGGAAAACCTATCTCACATCAGCCACCAATGCCACGTCTATGACATACCTCACAAAAATGGGACCACCTTCCCAACCTTCAAAGGAAACTTCTTCGAAAGGGAAAAGGGACTAAAATAACAAGTAATGATTTTCAGTTTCCCTTAGCACGATTTCCCCTAATTTTGAGGAATTAATGAGCATGTTCCTCATAATTGGGCAACCAATACCTAAACAATCAAGGATTAGTTAGTACCATCCAACAAGCCATTTGAGTCTATAGAAGAGAGCTTAATGGTAATACAAGGGATTGGCATGAGTCTATTGGATTTTTGGGAGAGATTCAAGTCCCTTTTCACTATAATAATTTTTGTTGGCTCCACATTTGAGTCCATTCTTATTATTTTCTCTTTATATGGATTATCGTAAGCTCTAGATTTTGGGAAGGAAATCAATAGAAGCCCATGAATAAGATTTTATATTCCCCAACTAGTATTTTTATTGTATTCAAAGAACTACTAAATTTATTTTGTAATTACGACCAAAGAACATTTCCAATAATGAATTAATATTATTCAAGCAAGTTATGTTGGTGCTTCTTCCATTTTCTATGTATGTCTACATGCATGCGCATTTAATTTTTTTTTTCATGAATGTGTTTAATACAAAATTAATGGTTGCAGGCCTCCTCTAAGGATTCATGTTCTTGTTCTTTTATTTTATGTATTATGAGAATGGAAACATGATTAAGGTTCCTTTCTACCTTGGGTTAATAAATCATATGTTTAATAGTGATTATTTATTTCTCTTTCACCACAAATGATGTATGCACTATCTTTTTAGAATTGAAAAGGAAAAAATTATGCATCATCCCATATTTTGAAATAAAACTAGTTTGAGCTTCATGGAGAGGTATGTTTAGGAGAGTTGGGAGTACCACCCCTCTAGCTTGAGGAATAGCTCGAATTCCTATAGTTGCATAGGAAGGCACCCCTACAAATTATTCCTTTCCATTCACTCCTATGAGATAAGGGATGAGCTAAGGGACAATATGTCCTTTTGCTAGAGACACTCTAATTAGGGTTCCCTTGCTTTATTTTTCTTCTTCTTTTATTTAATTTTTTAAATATACTGTACTTTCATTGAAAATGTTGCACTTCGGAGGTGATCAATAGTGAACTAAACAAGTGTGGGTCCCTTCAAACTATCAACCACATCCTCTGGCCTCAAAAATAATTTTATAGCTTCAAGCTTTGTTTTTCTAGTCAATCTTCTAACTTTGTCGAGTGTTTTGCATTTGTGTTGAGACATTAAATACATTTGATGTTTGTTGTAGATCAATTTTGAATCATGTAAGGTGACATAATTTGAATAAAATGGACAAAATTTATCAATATGTTTGACTCAGAATACAAAAGGGAAACACTTGCACCTTCTTCATAGAATAATACTCTGCTCCCTAGTAAATAGATTTTTATAGAGAACATGGACTAAACAATGAAGAGTCACACCACCAACTAATGCAGGACATAGTAGAATTTAAGAAAAAGGGGACACAATGGGTAAACATGGAACCTCCAAATGTTGAGTTTTACAGGAAGCACACACCCATTATGGATGATTAAAGATGAAGGGATTTTGAAAAATGAAACAACAAATGATAGCAAGGAAGTCATGCACTTTGTTGAAGATATCCTACACTTAGGAAACATGCACAATATCATTATATGTAATGGCCTTGATAAATACAAGGGGTCGGTAGAATACATGTTCCACACATAAACACTAAAGTGTAGTGGATTACATGTTGATTTAAACAAAAATAATAGATAAGATAACAAATTTCACAATTGGAAACTACCAAGAGGATATGTCATTAGACCATGAATCATTGTTCATAGAAATTAATGGACAAAAAGTAGGTTTGGGAGACCAAGAGGATATGTCATTGGACCATGAATCATTGTTCATAGAAATTAATGGACAAAAAGTAGGTTTTAGAGATAATGCATCAGCACACAAGTAACACAAAAATAAATCATTGTTCCCACATAAAATCCCTAAAATATTCAAAGTAGAAATCAAAAGAATCACTTCCCAAATGGGTTTCATGAGAAAAAAAAATGAAAAAATGGATTAATGCAAGGAGCTAATGGAGTAAATCCAAACAACATTGGGAAGTTGCAAATTAGTGAAGAAACTAAGGAAATAAAGGATCTTGTAAAACAATTTCCTAATGAAATTGTGTTTCAAAGAAGAGTGTAAGGCTAGGATAACTTTACAAGAGAGATTATAAAAAAGAGAATCTAACTCTATAAATTGACTATGAAGAGGAAAAAAGGTAAATTTGTGAGGTTAACATAACAAGAAATGTTGAAGATGGTGAAGGAAAACATTAAATATTTTAAGAGGTAATTATAGACCCAAAAACATATTGTAGGCAATGGTTTCACACTAGACCAATTGTTATATCATTTGAGAAACCTATATGAAAAGTGGAGAGAAAGAAACCCCCAAAAATCAATATAGAAGAAGTTCTAGATCTTCATGGAAGAGGATGTGTGGGAGGGTATAAAAAAGATGGCATCATGAAAATGAAATACATTAAAGTGATACAAGAACAATACTTGAAATGGGGAAGGGATTCTCTAAGTAGACACATTGCAAAGCTACCCAAGAAGATGGTTAAATAAGGTTTCACAAGTAGTTAGGAAATAATTCTAAT
>ML778519.1:875610-887124 GCA_009831015.1 Picea engelmannii
AACTTACTTCCATCTCCATTCCTATCCTTCCTCTGCTAGACTATCTTGGAGCGTCAACTATATTGACCTAACTCCAAATAGAACCCGTAAGTGGAAGTGTCACTATCTCGACCAAGCTTCCCTAGCAGGCAACTGACAGTCATGATCACACGTCTTGGGGAGCGTGAACTAGCACCATCCTCCCATGACTTCAAGTTTCGGAGGATACACAGTGGGAAATGCCTCCACCCCTCCTAATCATATCTAGGGTCAACACCCTACAATGGAGGATACACGGTGGGAAATGCCTCCACCCCTCCTAATCATATCTAGGGTCAACACCCTACAATGGAGGATACATGGTGGGAAATACCTCCACCCCTCCTAACAGAACCAGGGTCAACACCCTACAATGGAACATACAGGGGCACCGTGTTGCTGGAGGTTTTGTCATCATTTATTCGGTTTTGGGCAGTGTTAGTACAAAAATCATGCACTATTCCACATATCATAGAAATGCATCAAAATCAATATAAATTTCACATACATTATTCATACCATAATGTTTCTCGGTTAGTGGTCCTGATATCCACTTTCATCATCATTATCTCTTGGCTATTTCATAGCCCATACCCTGTAGATTAGTCTGCAACACAAACTCATACCTTTCTATGCATTATCATCATATAATTGCATACTATCATCATTTCAATTTGGTATCCCCGTACCGATACATTAACATCATAGTTTTCCAATTAGAATTAGATTTCATAATATACCATAATTCAAGCTCGTCACCCATTCACAAGATTATCATTTTCCCAAAATAGATTTCATCATATCCAACATCATTCTAATAGTATTTAAACATTCAACAATTGCACTTTCTCACAATATGTCGCATCATATACATCATCATTAATAACATTTAAACATTCGTAAAATTTACATTCACATAATAGATTGCATTACATGCATCATCATTAATAATATTTAACATTCATTACAGTTCATAAGTTTAAAGTTTAAGTGTATCATTTAACAGTTTCACTGTGACTAGGAAATAAAGTGTATAGGTCTCAGATAATCCTGGCCGTCTAATTCAAAAGGTGGTGTTACCTACACCCCACCTTCGAGAAACATGTTCTTGAGGTGGTCAAAATAGTGAGGGATAGTCTCGTCGTAGTGTCTCGGCGTCCTCCCAAGTAGCAGATCTTGGACTATACTTGTCCCATTGGACCTTAACTTGATCTACCAGACGGTTTCTGAGCTGTCGGACTCTACGGTCCAATATGCGTAACAGTTCTACCGTGAGGGTTCCCACGTCTAATACCTGCAATTATTTCCAATTTAGTTTATGTAATTCATCAGCAACATAATGATGTAAAACAGATACATGAAATACATTATGGGTTTTATGCAAGTGGGGTGGGAGTACGAGACGATAGGCAACGGGTCCAATTTTCTCTTGGACCCTAAATGGCCCTATAAACTGAGGTGACAACTTTGTCCCCTTCCCAAACCATATGGTACTCTTATTAGGCCTGATACGAATGAAAACTTGGTCCCCCACTTCATAATTTCGGTCGGTCCTATGTGCATCTGCATAACTTTTCTGTCTATCCTGTGCTTCCTTCAGTCTCTGCCTGATATGAATCACCTGTTCCTCCATTTCCTGAATCAATTCTGGCCCAACTGTTACTCGGTCTTCTAATCTATCCCAACTCAATGGTGTTTTGCATGGCCTTCCATACAAATATTTGTATGGTGGCATTCCGATGGAACTATGATAACTGTTATTGTAGGCAAACTCTACCAAAGGTAGGTACTTTTCCCACTGGGTTTGATTGTCCATCACATACATCCTAAGAATGTCTTCCATGACTTGATTTACTCTTTCAGTTTGCCCATCTATTTCAGGATGATAAGATGTTCTTAAGTTCAACTGATTCCCCAACACTGACTGTAAACTTGTCCAAAATCTAGAAGTGAACCTGGAGTCCCTATCTGAAATGATCTTCTTAGGTACCCCGTGCAAACGGATAACCTCGCTTATGAACACTCGTGCCACATTAGTAACATCGTAAGTGTCTCTAACCGGAATTAAATGAGCACTCTTGGTTAGCTTATCCACTATCACAAGAATGGCATTGTGTCTATGAGATGTGAGTGGCAACCCTACAACAAAATCCATTGAGATGACTTCCCACTTGGACATAGGGACATCATGTGGTTGTAGGAGGCCTGCCGGGTGATGGTGATCGGCCTTCACTTGTTTTCACTCTAGGCATATGGCGACGAAATGGACTAAATCGCACTTCATGCCTACCCAAAAGAAGGGTTTCTTCATCTCTGCGTACATCTTCTTCACACTCGGATGCGCACAATACAGTGATCTATGGGATTCCTTTAGTATGATGCTTCTAATATCCCCATTCTCCGGGATATACATCCTTCCTCGATATCTTAACAATCCTTCTGTTTCCAGATTATATCCTTCATACCTTGGGTCTAACTGCCTCCCGCTCTGGATGTTTGAAGTAACCTTTAAATACCAATTGTCTCCTAGTAGTTGTGTCAACACATGTTCCCTCAGACTGACCTTTAAGGTTACCAAGGAGAAGATACGTGGTCTCCTACTCAAGGTATCTGCGACCACATTTTCCCTTCCCTTTATGTACGAAATACCAAAATCATACTCACTCATAAACTCACTCCATCGCCTTTGCCTGGCATTCAGATCTCTTTGAGTGAAGAAATGTTTTAAGCTTTGATGGTCCGTTTTGAGTTCAAAATTTTGCCCCACAAGATAGTGCCTCCAAAGTTTCAGAGCTAGCATTACAACTTCCAGCTCTAAATCATGAGTCGCGTATAACTCTTCGTGCTTCTTCAACTTTCTTGACGCATAAGCTATCACTCCTCCATACTACATTAGCACGGCCCCCAACCCTTGTTTCAAGGTATCCGTGCAAACCATGAAGTCCTTTTCCATATCTGGCACTCGTAGAATTGGCGTACTAGTTAATAATCTCTTAAGTTCAATGAATGCACTATGACACTCTTCTGTCCATTCATACCTGACCCCCTTGTGTTGCAAAGTGGTGATAGGTTTTGCTATTTTTGAGAATCCTTCCACAAATCTCCGGTAATAACCCGCTAGCCCCATGAAGCTCCTCACTTCATGGGCATTTTTCGGCACTGGCCATTCCATAATGGCCTTTACCTTTTCTGGGTCCACCGAGATTCCTTCTCCGAAAATGATATGACCTAAATAATGGATCTCTTTCTGGAAGAAAGAACACTTCGAAAACTTCCCATACAATTTGTTCTCCCTAAGGCAAGACAACACTATTCGCAAGTGTTCCTCGTGTTCTTTTTCATTCCTAGAATAGATGAGAATGTCATCTAGAAAAACTTGTACAAATCGATCTAAGTACTTTCAGAATACGTTGTTCATGAGGCTCATGAATACTATTGGCGCATTAGTCAATCTGAAAGGTACTACAACAAACTCGTAATGTCCAAACCGAGTTCGAAAGGAAGTTTTTGGGATATCACCTTCCTTAATCCTCAACTGATGATATCCAGATCGCAAATCGATCTTTGAGAATACTGTTGCTCCTTTCATCTGATCGAAGAGGTCATCTATTCGTGTCATTGGGTACCTATTTTTCACTGTAGCACGGTTCAAGTCCCTATAGTCTATACACAGTCGTAAGGATCCATCCTTCTTCTTTACAAAAATTACTGGTGCGCCCCAAGGTGAGACATTGGGCCTTACTAGCCCTAAGTCTAGTAACTCCTTCAACTGCATTTGCAATTCACAAAGTTCCAGCACCGTCATCCGATACAGATTCTTGGATATTGGTTCTGCACCAAGTTTTAGCTCAATAGTAAAATCAAGCTCCCTTTCCGGAGGTAACCCTGGTAACTCATTCGGAAAAACATCCTGAAATTCTGACAAAACCGGGTACTAATCCAATGAGGGTCCCTTCCTTTCTTTCACTACCTCTACTGCATAAAGTCGACACCCTTGTCTCAAGCATCGCTTGACCTTCATAGTTGATATAAAGCGTAATGACACTTTTCTGTGTACACCTTGGATCTCTATTGGTCTTCCTTCATCATCGACACAAAGCACCCTCTTTGCAAAACAATCTACCAAAGCTCGATGAGCTGCTAACCAATCCATTCCAATGATTAGGTCATACGCCCCAAGAGCAGTGACATATACCTTGAACCTGGTAGTGCACACTCCTAGGTCTACTATACAATTATCAACACTAGGTCCTACAACTTGTTTTTCCCCCGACGCCATCTTGACTTGTTTAAAGTCATCGTGCTCGTAGGCTGCCATCCCACTCTTTTCTAATGCAGATGGTGAAATGAAACTATCTGTTGCACCAGAATCAAACAAAATATTAACATTAATATGATTTAGCATACCTGAGGATTCTACTACTGTGGATTGATGTTCAGCCTAGTGGTTATTAACCGCCGCATAAATCTGGTGGCTGCTACTTGCTCTCCCCATCGGTGCCTTTCCTTCTCTATGCACGAACCCTGGTTGTAACTCTGGGCAGTCACGCTGGTAATGGGGTCCCCCGCACCCCCAACAGGTAACACCAGATTGAACCTGTGCATTGTTATGTGTCTGTCTTTGAAATGAGTTCCTTCCCCTAGAACCCCTGCCCCTACTAACTGTTCCCCGAGAGTTGTTCCCCGAGATGGTCGTGGACCTGTCTGCACCGTTGGCGATGAACGAGATGCTGCACTAGCTGCCATTGAAATCCCTGCAGCTACTTTCCTTGGCACGAATCTGTTACCATAAGGTGGTGGCCTTGATCCCCCTCCCCTAGGAAATGTCCTCGGGGTATTTCCTACAAATCCAGGGCGATGCAGAAATGCCAATCTTGTACCCCTCGTTAAGTTCATGTGTTCTTCTGTGTAATGCGCATTTTCTACCGCCTTCGCTACTGAAGATGGTTTCCACATCCACACCATAGCTCATATCTTCGGGTTCAATCCATAAATGAAGCGCTCTGCCTGTCACTGGTCATTGTCCATATATGAAACGTATTTAACCAGTTCCATAAACCTGATCTCATACTCTTCTACAGTTCTGTTTCCTTGTACTAAGGCATGAAATGCCCCTACCTGTTGCTCCTTGTAGTATGCTGGTAGATATTTCCTTCGGAACCTCTCCTCAAAAAGTTCCCAAGATACTGTGTCTGGGGTAAGGTGTAGTTGTCTTTCCAAGTTTCCCTCCAGTTCAAGGCGCTATCTCTTAACTGGAAAATTGCGATCTTTGCCTTCAAGTTGGATGCATAGTCTCTTAAGGCAAAACACCTTGTCATGCCTTCCAACCATGCTTCTGCGCGTTCACTAGCGTGACCTCCGGCAAACTCCGGAAGTTTGATCTTCTGCAATTCTCGCGTGATGTCTTCAGGTGGAAATTCTCCCCTGGAGTTCCTTGATGCTTCTGGATTACCCGTTCCAGATGGTGGGAGTTCCACTTCAGTCCCTGCTGGTTGGCACCCCTTGAAAGTCTCGTTAATGGCTTCCAACGAGCGCAGTATGAGGTCTAGTTCGGGCGATGGTGGTGGTGGTGCTGGTGGTGTCGGTGGTGTTGATGGTGTTGGTGGCGTCGGTGGTGCCCGTGACGACGCTCCCCTGCCTCAACCCCTTCGAGTCCTGACCATCTTGTATGACTTAACCTGCATCACCCCAAAGTTATCAGGGTGAGTTCCAGGACGTTTCAAATTGGTGCTACTTAAACTTAGAAACAGGGTTAGGCGTAAGTTTTCTTTACTTGTCTGTAAACAGACATTACTCCATCAGGGGAATTGGCTAGGTTTGGGTTAGGATTAAGTGTCTAAGATTGGTTAACATCAAATTTTAAGGTAGATTAACCTTACACTCAAATAAAATAATTAATTTAAAATTATTATTACACTAATTTAACCCAAATTAATTTTACTTTAATTTTATACTAGCTTAATCTTATTTATATATAAATTATTTATACTAAATTATTTAATTTATTTCAAATTATTCTTAACAATTTAAAATATATATATAAAATAATTTAAACGTACACATAGAAGTCGGGCACGCATGGTTTCCACATGCTCGTCTGGCTTCCTCAAGCTCCTTCGTATCTAACCCCCAAATTCTACACCTGTCAGCTCTTCGAATCCCTACGCATCCTTCTCACTCACGAAGACCCTCCTCGCATCATTCTTTCTCTTCCACAGATCTGTCTTTGCTCTTTTCAGAGGCTTCCTGGATTTCCCTTGCCATGGCTCACATCCTCACCGTTGTTCTGAGCAGTTCGCTTGTGTTGGTTATTGTTGTATATGCTCTAGTTCGTTTTGTAGAAACATAGTATATTGATGTGGCCATTGACAAGATCCAGGACCTGGAGTCCAGTCTCCTTGAAATATTGGGAACCAATCCCCTGTCTGTACACTTTGTGGAGCTCACCCTCAGTTATGGTAAGAGGTACAGTTCAGTCCGCATGTTGTGCATAGTTTCAGTACCTTCATGAAGAACGTTGAGTTAATTGAGTCAAGAATCTGCATAAACCTTCCTTACTCTATGGTAATGAATGGTAATTTCCTCTTTCGAACAAAATGATTTGCCTGTAATTCCCGCTCTGTACAAATTTTGGTATTTTGCTTTTAATTTATTTCATTTATATTTATAAATTTATTCGTCTGTGCATATGCATGTAGTTAGTTGCATATACATTGCCTTTCCGTATTGCTCACGGCCCTTTGCTCCTAATTGTGAAATTCCCCACTTAAATTTTGGGTTTTGGGGTTTCCTTATGCCCGATGCCGAGAGTTTCTTGTCCTCACAGACTCTCGATTACCGATTCTCCGATATGGAACTTTATGTGCTAGCCCTCTAGGCTAGACATCCCCCTCATATGACCGTCGTTCCATGTGACCCCGGCCCTATCCTACATCGGAATTTTGGGGTTCCAATTGTCAAACCTCACAAGTCCTTAGGACTCGCGATTCTCTGATCCCTGATATGCTCCTAGCGCATTAGCCCTTGAAGCTATGCCCGTGGTCCACACGACCTCTCCTTGTGACCGCAGTCTTATCCCTTATCGGGATTTCGGGGTTTTTGACACCCTGATACTCCTGTCCATGAGATCCGCGATCCTCGATATGCCGATGCACTTCCTTCGGACTTCGGCCCCTCTTGGCTAAGTTCTGGGCCCATACGACCCTTTCCCATGTGACCACCGTCATACTCTCTGTCGAGATTCGGGGTTTCGCGACTTCCGCTGTCACGAACCTCTGCCCGTGCAGTCTCCTGATTACCGATCTCCCGATGCGTTACTTGTGCGTTAGCCCTTCGGGCTAAGTTCTTGGTCCATATGACCATTATACCACAAGGCCACAGCCTTGTCCCTTATCGGGGTTTCGGATATCGCAATATCGAATTGCATGAATCCCGTGTCTACGGAATTCCCGATATCCCGATACCCGATGTGTCTCTTCCTTGTGCATTCGCCCCTTTTCGTCTAGGCTGAGGTCCATGCGACCTGTTCCTATGTGACCATTTCCTTATGGCTCCCCATCGGGGTTTCGGTCCTCTTCGAGCATGAATTTCATCAATTCAAATTTTGCGATGCGTTTAGGCGTTTACCCTTGGTCAACGAATATAAATTTTTAGCGCCCCTCTAATTTTTATTCAGTTGTTACAACTTTAACTTTTACGAGTTAAATGTTAATGAAATCGGGATTCGGGGTTTCCCGTAACAAAGAATCGACGTACATTGAATCACGAAATCCCGATCTCCGATTTCGCGAGTTAAGTTAATTACGTCGGGCTTTCGGGGTTCGAGATTTTGTAGTGCATGGACACCTTGTCCATGAAACTCGCAATATCCCGATACCCGATGCCACCTGTCCACCGTTGACCCTTTCATGGGCCCCATTGTCCCTTGGCTTATCGGGAAATCACATTTCACGATTTCACAACTCTTGTTGCTATGCTTCCGGGACTCCCGATATCCGATGAAGTGCTCCTGTGGAGCTTTCACCGATGGCGCTAGATGATTTCCACGCATCCTCGAAATGAACGACTCAGATCTCGTCGGGGTTCCTTGCTTTTATCGGGAATTTTCCCATCGGGAAATTGGCACTTGCGCTGTCGTTATCCTCTGTCCTCACGGATCCCCGACTCCCAATCCCCGATGGTACTTGGCATTGACTCCCGCGAGAGTTGACCTTTTGACACCTGTCCTCCCTCAGTGTATCGGAGTTCGCGAGTTCGCGAATCCAAAACCTATGAGTTCCGGCACTTGTGTTTTCCCGAACCCCGATCTGTGATCGTTCGGTGTGACGCGACACTTGTCCACCACTCTAACCCTGGTGGTCCCCACTCTGTCCTTGTACCCGTCGGGAAATCACGTTTCGGGATATCGCGATTCCCGTTGTCATGTGCACAGGACTTTCAATTCCCCGATCTCCGACTCTGCGGGATCTCTTGACATGTGTCCTTGCTATTTGGACGGCTCTGATTCTATCGGAAAATCACGGATCGCGATTTCAACATGCACGAGTTCCACACTCCTAAAATCTCCGATGGGTAAAATCCCGATTCCTCCCCAGAACGCTGACGCATGTCCTGCCGAGATCAATGGCTAGGATCCATTCTCGGGATTTCGAGAACCACAAGGTCTCGATTCTCTGGCTTTACAAAACCCCGATGACTCTGATATCTCGATGACTCTTCTGGGACTCCTCCTCTGCACACTAGGACTTAAACCCTGCGCAACTTCTCGAGATCTAACGGCTGACGAGATTTCACCCGAGATCTAACGGCTCAGATCCATTCTCCCGCGTAATAGACAGCTCTCCTTCGGGATAATCAATTAGTTGCATAAAATATTATGTAGTGTTAAAATTGCTTTTTTGGCAAGGTTAAAATTTGTATGGGTCTATAGTTCCCGAGATTTTATTTTTTTCATTATATAAAAAAATTCACCGAGGCTAATACATGCAACTAGTTTACATTGTTCCTACACCATACAAGTCTTCTAAATTTCCATTTTCGACTGTGCATTGGCAGTTCCTCATTTAGGCAAGTTCGAGGTGAAGTAGGCCTTTCCCAGGTCTTGCGAATATCCTCTTGCATTTTGTTTAGTGTAGTTCGTGTAGTTATTAAATCTTACCAACTTCAAGCCTTCCATAGAAGCTTCCCTCGACACTTCCATCGATTTCAGGTGTCTATCTTACCCGAAACTTCATTGTCAAGTGTTGCTCAAATAAAATTAAATTATCAGCTCTCTTTTCATGCTTAATAGCTTTATTAGGCTGCTTTAATGGTAGCCATTTCTAACTATCTGGTTTGCTGCCACTTAATTTAAAGGGCGTTCCCTTAAATATTCAGACTGAGACTGTATTACCCATTCATGATCCAGTTAAAGGGTATTACCTAAAGCTGTTGCTTGCGATATATGAGATTATTTGCTTGGATAACTTAGGGGTACTGCCTGAGTATATTTTCGGATACTGTAGCAGTCATATTGGGTCAAACTGAACGTGTTTTGTTTGTAGTTTAAGCGTGGCTAGAGTTAACACTCGTGGTTTTGGCCCTTAGGCCCAGATTTTGAACTAAGACGCTCTGATACCATATGTAACATCCAAATATTTCTAAACAACATTTACTTTCATAAGCAATTTATTTCAGTAACTGAGAGAACAACTTCATAACATAATAACAATCTTTGTAACAACAACTTCAGCAACTTGGATTTATTGATAAATAATTCTTTTATTGCAGAATGAAATAAATACATAATTTAACAATTTACCTGGTTCTGTTGCTAATTTCTGTTGCCTTGCTGCCTTGTTGTTGCCTTCCTGCTACCTGATATCTGGATCACCACTGCCACAAACAAGAAAATAACTGCCCAAAACTACTGTCCTTCCTGCCAACTAGGAAAACTACCTAGCTCCAGGATATCTACGGATATCCTAGCCCCCATGCCCAAAACCTCTAGCAACTCAGTGCCTCAACTGATCAAAAGCCACAGTCAGAAACTCTGTGCTCACAGCAAGTCCAACAGTCCTCCAGAATCCATTCCCCCCTCCAATGTCGAATGCCCTTCACGTCAACCTCCCTTTCTCCCTTATCCCCCCTTCACCAACTCCTCCTTTACTCCCTTACCTGCCCTCGTCCCCGTCCCTTATCCTTCCATTAATGTTTTATCTTCTCGGGACTAACAACTCTCCCTTGGATGAATTTTTTCTCAAAGTTAATCGCTCTCGCTATCAAATCGCACGACCTGGTGCATTAGGGTTTGAGAGCCGCCATGGAAGGTCAGGGAGGGGAGCCCCCGCCCCCTCCATCCCCAGCCTCCTCCTTCAGACGTCTGGTAGAGGCATGCAGCAAACGGTCGACCACCTTAGAAGCTCCTAGCTTCATCAAGAAACTGAAGGACATCCCTGAAATCGATCTCCCTCCTGATCAACCAATGAAAGTCGCCCTATCTCTCTCTGAACGCGGGCTCATTGGCCAGTTCATGGGTCTCTGGCCCTCTTCCAGATCCACAGACAACTGGGTTCAACGAAATTGGAGACCTCTGATAACAAATAGTGTGACCTGCTACGCAGTCGGACGAGGTTATTTCATTTTCGAATTTATTTCGCAGGAAGATAGAGACCTGATCTTCAGGAACGACCCTTACTTCATGGGCACACAAGGGCTATATCTAAATAGATGGACCCCGAATTTCGACCCTGCCTTAGAAATCCCCAAAGACGTTCCGGTCTGGGTAAGACTTCCTAATCTTCCGATCCACTGCTGGAACCCCTCTTCCCTTCAGGCAATCGGCAATGGTCTTGGGCACTACATAGACCGAGCAGAACCAAAAGACCAGTACTCTTGCACGTGCATCTGTGTAGAGGTTGATCTGGAAGTTGGCCTACCAGAAGCAATCAAGATGAAGGTCGGAACCTGGCAACACATTCAAAAGTTGTATTACGAACAACTTCCGTTTAAATGCAGAGGATGCCACGAATATGGTCACTTCCAAAGAAATTGTCCAAAAATCCCCACCACTACAGAAAAAGAGGGAGATGAAGGATGGAAGCAAGCCCGTAAAGGGAGAGCAAGAGCAAGAGGCCAGAGACGAGAGCAGACAGAACCACAGAAATCCAAATCCACGGAATCCCCAGGAAAGGAGAATAGCTTTCGGATATTAGGCCAAAACTCGGAGGAAAGTGTTCAAGATCCAAATGAGGCAGCCCCTGAGGAAGGGAAGGAAGACCAGCACCTGGAAGACAAGGGAAATACGCCATTAGAAGAATATGGGACACAAAGCAACCCCCCCCAGCAGCAGGTCGACCATCAGAATGCAGAGGAAGGGGAGATCCAGATAGGAAGTGAATCAGAGGAAGGAAATGAAATTTGGATCTCCCCAAAGAAAAAAGGAAGAGGACGAAAATCAAAAACCGATGAAAGGAACCAAGAAGCCCACAATGCTGTACTAAATGGATCACAATCCAC
>ML778519.1:892633-926168 GCA_009831015.1 Picea engelmannii
ATAACATTTCTCATTGATTTCTTAAGATTTATTTCTCAGGTCATTAAATGTGATCTGTAGTTAAAGTATTACTTAGTTAACCACAATTATTTTCTTTAATTAATTTTACTTTATAATCTTTAAACATTTATTCAACTAGGGTCGTTACAATAGGTCAAATTGAGTGTGCATTGATTTATTTGAAATTGATTGCCAATTTGTTTGAAACCTCATTGATGATCACTTGGTCGACTTTAAAGACCCAATGTGTCATTTGCGTGATTCCTCTCGGTTATGAATTGGTGTTGAGATGGAGTGTTTCCCTATCACTTATGTGTCTTAGGTTGCTTGATTTTGACACATATGTAAAAGTTATGTGCAATTCTAACGTTGGCATCGTTGACACATAGTATTTTGGCATCGTTGACACATAGTTGGTCTTGCATGAATGATTAAGTATTAACACAACTGTTTTGCACTAGTGTAGAGTGTTGTATTGAATTATGTTGCCATGATCGTTAGGAGCCACATGAAGATTAAGCATCCACAAGTGGGAAATGATTTCCATTATGTTAAATGGCCAATGATGAGACTTTGGATGTAGTCAAAGAGCGTGGCACTTAGTCCAAAATGTTTGTTCCCTTTCTTGTGGATTAGTTGGTGCTTGAGTTATTTTTAATTTAAATATTTGTGTGTGAATGATGATCTTGACAAAAGTAATGATTGTGAGTTTGGGAGGATCTTTTGGTTTCACTTTATAATGTCAATAATGTCAAGCAATGATGGTGAATATAACATTCTAATAGTTAGTACTCATAGATGCCATGTAATTTTCAAGTGAGTGGTAGGCTTAGAAGCATGTAATAGATGTTTAATTGTGTCATATTGTAGAATACTTTTATCTTAAAATAGGGAATAAGTGAAAATGACTAGTAAAGTCTATGGAGGTATACATACTCTATCTCCTTTGGATTTGAACTTGTGATCTCTTGAGAGGAAACATATGTTCTTAACCATTAGACCCACTCATATTCTTAATGTTGACCTAACAACAACCACCAAATGTATTAATTATTGTAATTTTTCAATGTAAAGAATGTCAAATGTATTCTGCATCACCTCCACAACATTGAATACATGTTTATAGTTTGTAACGTATCTTTGCATTGTAAATTGCGTGATCCCATCAATCAAGTACAATTAATGCAAATTTAATCTTTTACAAAATTAATTTTGTCTTTGTCACAAAAGTTGTGATTTAAATTTATTTTATTAATAATATATTTTAAAAATAAATTATTATTTTATATATATTAAAATTTATTTTATTAATAATATATATATATATATATATATATATATATATATATATATTTAAATTATTATTTTATAGCTTTTTTTTATATTATTAGTACTTTAAAAAAACCACTTCTATGAACTTTAAATTAAAATAAATATATATAAAATAGTAATTCCTATTACCCAAAAACCAACTTCTATGAACTTCAATTATTTAAAACTTAAAGATTATATATTAAGATTTGATTCTTTATTTATCATTATTTGAATATTGATTTACAATTTGGCTTAAGAAAAGTAAGACTTTACAACATTTAAAGAATAACAATCTTTTTAAGTTCAAGTTAAGGATCATGCATAATTTGTCTTTTTCACTTTTTATTTAATTTTAATATTTTGAATAAAGTTAATTCATTATATTAAGTGGTTTTATTAAAGATAGTAGTTATTTTTTAATATTAATGATTATATTTTTGTTTTTTATTTTTTATTTTTTTTAAGTATTATTATTAAACAGAAATAGTGTTTATTCAGCGTATATTTATTTTAACTATGTATTTATTAAATATTGAGAGAAAAAAAAAAGTTATACATATTTAAAAAATGAAAGTTAAGATGGATTTATGCTTATTCATTTTATTATATATTTTTATGATTATTGTGATATTGTTTTTATTTTTATTTTTATTTTTATAGTTGGTTTTCTAAATCATTATTATGATCTACTTTAAAAAAAAAAAAACAAAAAAAAACTATTTTTAAGAATTTCATTTATTTTTCAATTTATTTTATTAACCTTAGAGAAGTGATATATTTATTTGATTATAAATGCATTTCATTATTTTTAATGTAATTGCTACCTTTTAAATGTGTCCATGACAACGGTTTAAAAAAACTGTAAACTTAAAAGTTTTTAAACTTTGTAGTTTTTGTTGCTAACTAAAAAAAATTATTGGACCAAGAGGCACTCTATAGCTCAATATGTGAGAGATGTTGAGGCGTAAAGTGTTAAGTGTTATGTTATGTTATAAAGTTGGCTCAAATAATAATAATAATAATATTAATAATATTAATAATAAAGTCGGCTTAATAAAACGAAACAACTATTACACACCCACACACATATATATCAAATTCAATAATAGCAAATTGATAAGAAGAAACCTTTTTTAAAGTGCAAAACTTGAGAAAAGGTTAAATGTTTGCACCTGTAGAGATTTGATCCCTCTGAGTGCTCGGGGTAATGTATTAAGTGTTATGTTATTTTTTTTGCTTTCTAGTTTGCCCGTGACTTGCGGGACTAGCCTATGGCTTGAGAAACCGCGACTCAGAGGCATCTAAGCCGTCAAAATCACCTGGGAATCGCACCTAGCCCGAGCCACACCAACTCTTAACATGGATGGATTTTGTGTCCCCACATGTTTCAACCCGATGACTTAACATCACAGAGTATCTTAACAACACATTCCATCACCAACTATCCTACACCTCGGGGACGTGTTAAGTGTTATGTTATGTTAGAAACTCTGCTTAATTAATAATAATAATAATAATTACTATTATTATTATTATTATAAAAATAAAGTTGCCTTAATAAAATGAAACAACTATTACACGCACAATTTCACACACACACACACACGATGATGATTAACATCCATTGAGACCAATTGGTCTATCATTATTATTATAAAAATAAAGTTGCCTTAATAAAATGAAACAACTATTACACGCACAGTTTCACACACACACACATACACGCGCGCGCGCGATGATGATTAACATCCATTGAGACCAATTGGTTTATTGTACCTTAAGAATGTAAGAGATTACTTCAAATTCTTTAAACTTGCATTTCTATGCTAAAAAAACATTGAGAGAATCGTTCCAAGATCACCATAGTTTTGATGACTTAGGAGGTTAGGAAGGTCCATAATGTGACAAATATTTTTAAATTGGGATCTAATATGGTTATAGGCAGAACAATCCAAGAGGAAGTATTTATCATCTTTTATCCACTTAGTGTCACAAAGGTGAAAAATTCTTTCATCCCACGATGTTTTGGGAGTTGTCTAATGCTCAGTTTCACTATGTAGCTTGTGATATTGTTCTTATTTTAGCAATGTTGATTGTCTTCATTGCACTTCTCAAAACAGAGAGATAATTTTGATCTTCTAAATTAGAGTTGACTACCTCTTTGTAATATCTTAATTTCCTTTTATCCACTAATTCTTTATCACACCACATATTATCCTTAAATTTAGAAATGATAATATTTGTAATATTATCGATACACCACATATTCTCCTTAAATTTAGAAGTTATAATATTTGTAATATTATCGATATTTTGCATGATGGCTTCTTATTATATTCTCCAATAATTTAACCAAGATTTGGAGTGCGGAAACATCCAAGATTAAGATGAATCTATTCTAGTTTAATGAATCGAACATTTAACCCCTCTTAACATCCAAAATTAAGATGAATCTATTCTCCAATAATTAAGATGAATCTATTCTGCATGATGGCTTCTTATTATATTCTCCAATAATTTAACCAAGATTTGGAGTGCGGAACATTTAACCCCTCTTAACATCCAAGATTAAGATGAATCTATTCTAGTTTAATAAATCGAACATTTAACCCCTCTTAACATCCAATAATTAAGATGAATCTATTCTAATTTAATGAATCTTCCACATATAATCCTTCCATGAAAATGGTTTGTTATCTATATTCCAGATAAAATTTTGTAGACATATCCATACTCCAAATAAAATGTTACCATATATCCATATTCCAAATAAAAAGTTGCGACAAATCCATACTTCAAATATAAGTGGTAAAAATATATGTATATAATTTCAAGATTAAAAACCAACCCTGTATAGAGAGCGCACTCCAGAAAAGTATAGTTTAACGCCGTCTGTGGGAATCGAACCCACGACCCAATAAAAATATATGTATATAATTTCACCATTTGTTGAATGAAGATTAAAAACCAGCTGACTATAGAGAGAGCACTCCATGAAAGTGTAATTTAACGCCGTCTGTGGGAATCGAACCCACGACCACGTGGTTAAAAGCCACGCGCTCTACCAGCTGAGCTAAGACGGCATTTAATAACGTGTGATTATTTGAGCAATATACGATATATTTTCATTGGTTCCTGAACAAAGTTTATATGAATGGTGCTTACAGTCATATATCTAGGATTTAATTATTAAAAAATGACATCCTTAAATGTACTTCAAACACGTTGCAATCGAGATACAAATCTTTTCATAATATTTTCAATAAAGTTATGTAAATGGACACCATGGCTTGAAATAAATATCTCTTTATAAGAAGCAAGAGATGTAAGTATCAGATCACCTGCCTGAAGTGAATTTAGAAACATGTTACTATTGATCGTTCACATACTGAGGACTCAATATTTAAATATAAGTTAATGGAGTTTAGTTCATCAAAGTGGATGATTTTTATGTTCATAGGTCATTTTATTTATTTAAATGGGTTGTTTCATTTTATAAATGTCTTTGTACGGACATATAGTGGTGGGCTTTGGCTGTTAATTTGTTTTTACACTAATTTGATGTTTGTTAAGGTCATGGTTACGTAAGAGATTTATTATTATTATTATTATTATTTTTTTATTTTTTTTGAGTTGGACATGAATCTGCATTAAAGTGTAGGTTTTTTTGTATCAGTTTATGTCCATCTTTGTTACTTGTTTAGAGTGGTGCTTTGAGGGTCATTTAGTTGGGATTTTTCTTGGTAGGCTTCTACTATATAGTTGTGTGTGAGCATGCATCATCGTTGTTTGTTTGGGGTGGTGCTTTGAGGGCCCTCTGGTTGGGATTTTACTATCTTCTTGTCAAGGAAAATAGTAAGAACCCCCCATAAAATTATATGTATAATAAATGGGTGAATCCTCATGATACATAGGAAAATTTGAAGGCTATTATATATATATATATATATATATATATATATATATATATATATATATATATATGGTGAATCTTTCACTAAATTATATAATCTTTTAAAACATTGACGAATCTTTCACTAGATTACAAAATTTTGTAAAATTCTTGGCAAATCTTTCACTGAATTACAAAATCTTGTAAAATCTTGGTGAATCTTTCTCTAAATTATAAAACATTGTGAAGTTTTGACAATTTTTTTATAAAGTATAACACCATATAAAATAATAAGAAAATATATTTGTTAAATTGTAATATACTCATTTTACATGTTTGGAGAAAGAAACATAATTTGTCCCTCCTCCAAATAATGGTTTAGGCATCAGGGGTTGTGTTTGTCATGGTTCTTACTATAAACTCTTACATATCCCTCTATTAGTTTTGATGATATTTCACCACAAGGTTCCTATATGTGTTTCTCTTGACCACCACTTCTGTCAAGATCAAGAGATATTGATCCTTTCTCTACCACTTCTATTATGGATTCATCGATTATGAAAGGAATCTTCAAACAAGTTCAAACACTTGGTCGCCTTCATTTTTCGATCATTTTGTGCATAAGTTTGAACTTGATTTGGTATATACACTTTGCCTACTATGTTGATTTTAGAGAAGAGGAAAATCCATTCGTGGTTTCTATCTATGAACTTGCAAATGGAAAATGAAAACCATTTATCCATTTGAAGTAAAAATGCCCTATAACATCCCTATTATAATCCCCAGTTTAATTAATTCTTATGTAGATATAATGTGTGACTACGGCCAAAGCGATGTAATATGTGAATTGTATTTCGTTGTTTTATTAATAAAATGTGATGTCAACTGCTAAGGGGACATGGACAAGAGATGGGGGATGAATTAATCCACAAGAGAAGGGAGTGTTTAGGACAATGGTCAAGAGGTGTCCAAGGGGGAATTACCCATGTAAATTAATTCAACCCATTTTCCTAAATTTGGTATTGGTGCATGAATCTCCTAAATTCTTATTAAGTGTTCCCAAATTCAATCATTGAATACATATGAGAGGGTGGGTGTGAGTAGTCACATCCCATAGTTATTGGGAACATGGGGGTAGAGTACAATCAACTTGAGGAGGAGTGCGAGTCAAGAAAGGAAAGTTAAAGAGAGGAAATTCATATGAGTTGGGACATCAGTTTTAGACATTGAGTTTTTGTGCATGAGCAAGAGGAGAGCAAGAAAGAGAGCTTGGAGTTGGTGCTACCATGGAGAGAGAATTTTAGAGCAAGTTGGAGCGTATTGGAGTGTATTTGGAGTTGGAAATTGAAGAACTAGGTTGTCAGGCTTGAAGAGTGAACTCTTGTGTGACTTGCACTAAAACAACAAGTGTTTGTTGTTGGTTTGTTGGTAGTTTTCCTAGTAGCAAGTTCCCTTGAGTTCTTGGCTGAGATATTCCTAGCTTCTTGTGCTAGAGAGACCCTGATAAATGAATGGGACGCTTAAGGGGTTTATATCGATGAAGGAGTACATTCCTTGGGTTGGATAGGCCAAGAGGAAGAGAGATGGTGGAAAATCGAGATAACTGTAGGAATATATTAGTGGGTTGTGAGTTTTTATGAGCTGTGAGTGGACAGTGAGAGACAACCCTGTTTTGTGGATTACTGGCCTCAGCTCGGGGGAGATTGGTTGTTGATATTTGGGACAAACAGTGTATGGTTGGGTGAAATGTCCATCCCAAGCAGTTGGTTGCACAACAAAATTAAAAGATAAGTGTTTAATCTTGTTGTTGTGTTATTTCATGAGTTTATTTGTTGTTCATGAACTCTATTTAATTAAGAATGATTTATACGTTTCTATGTGAATGATTAAGATGCATTCATGTTATTTTGATATGCTATAGATGCATCTATTTTATGGTTATAAACAATAGCTAAATCTATTTTAATTCATAGCCGAAAGCTACAAGAAATCGACTAGCAATAAAAGAATTAAATTAGTTAACAATAAAATTTTTTTGTGAGTATTCCACATCGTAAAATCTCTCAGTTGGGTTGGGGGACATTACCTTATGGTATTAGAGCATATAGTTAAAACATAGGGCCTGGATGGGCTTGAACCACAACGAATTGGTGAAATTTGTTGTTACAGATTTTGTTTGTGACAAATTTGGGGAAAAACAGAGAATTCAAAGAGAAATCCCCAAATCCGTGGGTAAAATCCAAGTTTGAATGACTCTGGGAAGTTTAAGAAGGTTAATGGAGTAGAGAGGTGAATTTGCAGATCGAAATTCGACCCGGAATGGTCGAAATTCGAGTTTTAATGTCTGCCTGTAGAATTACAAGTTATTTGGCAAATTGACAACTGAGAACTCTTTTGATCTCAAGATTGATGGCTAAGATTTTTCATGACAAATTTAAAAATTCATAAGGTATCATCTATTTGAAAGGTTGAGTGAATCAATGGCTAAGATTTGTTTCAGGGGTTTGGTGAAGTTGATGAGATCGATGACCTAGATTCACCTAGGTTTTTGTCGAAATTTTATAAGTGTGAGGTTTGACCACATAATTTGTCGATGATCTATGGTCAGATCGACACATTTGGCGAAGTGATGGAAATTTTCCAAGAGAAAAAACAGATGGACAACGATCGATGGATGGGTGTCAACAAAGTTGAGCAAAGTTGATACGATCAATGACCACGATCCTTTTTGAGTGGTAGATCGATAGTCTAGATCAATCAGAGTTTTGGTCGAAATGTTTTCTAAGTAATGAAGCTTGCCAACAGAGTTCGTCGATGGTCGATGATCGAATCAACGAGTTGGGAGAAAAGTTTGGTTGGACATAAGACATCTCTGATCGTCGATGGCCAATGATAGGGGGTTGCCTGAATCCACCGAAGTGTTTTTAATTGTCGATGGTTGATGGGCTGGTGGTTGGGCATCGATCGATTCAATGAAGTGTTTTAAATCAAGCAAGAGAAGTTGTCAATAAATGACACGTCGATGATTTGGCATTGAATGATTCGGCGAGGTGTTCGGGTCATCCAGGATAATTGGTTGATCGTCAATGAAGGAAAAGTGGTTGACCATTATGCCATCATCCACATGGCATGCCACATCAATATCCCCATGTCCTTCCACATTAATAGTTGCCACATCGACCAAGAATCGGTTGATGGTTGATGGTTGGGCGTTGGTAGAATTTGAGAGGTGTTCATTAGTCAATCGGGATCGTCAACAACTGACGAAAGATGGTTGAGTTAGTCATTTTGTCATTTTATCGCAAATCTGTTGTCGGGGAAGTGGGCCAATGGCCGACAGTCGCGTCAGTAGATCGGGAAAAGTGTCACACACGTCTATAGGAAAGTAGCAATTGTTGATGGCCGATAGAGTCATATCAACGATTGTTATTTCTCCTAATCTGAGATCAACGATTCATATTTAAAGGGATTTTATAGTAATAAAATAGTCAATTTTGTATGATTTTTTTTTTATTTTTTCAGAAATTTGAAGGTCATTAACTTGCAGGGCATTTTTGAGGCCCTAAATGATATTTTTAGCCAATTAAAACCCACAATAGTAGAGTGTACCAAGGTACACTCTCTCTCCATAGCTCAAATAAAAGAACTCAGAGAGAGATATCCAATTAGATAAATGGTTCACAAAAAGGAGCTCATATGAGAAAGTTACAGCCAAAACAGTGAGGGTAAAATTTTGGCACCAATTTTACTTCCAGAGGGCATAAATCCATGCTCAAAAGTCTATTTGGGGCACATGAGTAGTCGATGTGAATATTATGACCAGTAGAATCCAATGGTGGACACATATTTTGGTTATGGGTACCTGAAAATGTGCAGGAAGAGAAATAAGACACTTGTAGAATGCATGGATTAGTTGGGTAAAACAACCTAAACTTCTCCAGACCATAAATTTTATCTTGGTGCTTGGATTTGAGAAAACGAATAGTAATTGGAAAGGTATTGAGGGTTATAAGACATACATCCACCTCGAATTTTGATTTGGGAAATAAAATTTCTTACAAATTAATAAATAGATTTTTGTAGCAGTTATAAAGTGGAAATTGCAACATGTAAATGTTGTAAATTTTTCGCTCAGAACATAGATTGAGGCATGGGTACAACCATTGGAAAGAGTTTTTAGAGAAGAATTCATCTAAGGAATCAAAATTGTGATTTGGTGCATTATTTCCTCCATAAATTGATGAAGAAATAACCTGTATTCTAATGGTTGGAATGTTTTATGGTATGCATGTTTCTAACAATAATTATTGCATGAAAATTTCTTGCAAAATTAGAGGTACAGAAAGAAACTTTGGTTCTTATATGAGGACTTGAGTGATGGAAGGTGCTCATAGATCTTACAACCATGAGGAAGTGTTCATGGGTTTGCATTTCAGCATAAAAAATGATGAGACAGAGTCAAATGGAAGAAGAGATAGGAAGGAGTATGTCACTATGAGAACCATGAATAGGGAAGTGCAGAGCTATATAGATGATAATGAAATGATTATGAAGGCTCGTGAAGAGATACTTTAAAACTTACACATGTTGCACAAGAAAGTAAACAAGGACTTTGACACCAAGCAAGCATCTAGTTCTAGACAAGTGTCAGCATCAAGATCCCATAGAAAAAGGGATGGTCATGGAAATGATAGGTATTCAAGAAGCATGAGAAGGATCCATCATTCTCTAAAGCATTCCACTAGAATAACTCATGCAATGTTTGGACCAGGGAGTAGCCCAACTGTGTTTCTTGTTCAAAGGAAAAGAAGAATCCCCGAGGTAGACATCTTTCAAGGTGAACTGAGGAAAATCAAGCCACTTACTTTCAATGGTGAGAACAATAAGGGAGAAGATGTTGAGGCCTAACTGTTGGAAATGAAGAAATATTTACAGCTACATGATTACTCCTCCTGGGTAGAAGCTAGAATTTCCACCTACCACTTGCAAGGAAAGGAATCAACTTAAGCAAGACAATAACCTTGATGAGAAGAGGATCTCATGGAGACAGTTCAAAGGATATTTCCAAGAGAAATATTTGTCCAAACATTATTATGAAAAAAAGATGAAGTATTTATTTGAACATAAGTTGGGAACCGTGACAATGGACGAATATGAAAAGAGGTTCTTTGAATTGTTGAAGTATGTTGATTTCATGAAGGATGAGAAGGTCAAAATAAAAAGGTTTCTAAGTGGGTTACCCTCCTTCCATAGTGGCAAGATTCAATATGATAACCTTAAGATTTTGGAGGAAACCATAAGAAAATGATCCAGTTGACTATTGGTGGCCACCCACCTATTCCAACTGGCTCCTCTTGTCTGTTTTTAGTTCAACACGTTCTTTTGTACTTCTTTGTAATTGTGGGTTCTACATTTCTAGGGCTTCCTGAAGCCCCACACATATTCCAGGTGGATATTGGTGGCTTCTCACCTAATCCAACTGGGTTATTTTGTATGTTTTCATGTCAGCACATCTTGATGTACTTCCATGGCCAATTTGGAGGCCTAAACAATGTTTTCTTGTCTCACCACAATCAAACTGTAGACATAGTGAGAGTTTGGTGGAGGAATGTGTAGTTCTCTGAAATAAATTTCCAACGAGATATCACGCACCTAAAACGAAGGTCATATGAAAAATTTATGACCCCAGGAAGTTGAGGTACCAACTTACCCATAGGGGCCCACATGACTTTTGGCATTTCACCTCCTAGGGTTAGGTTTTTGGATGTCTAGGGTTTTGGCATTCATGAGTAATATCAAAAAGGCTTCTAGATCCTCATTGTAATTCATTCTGCTCAGACAGATGCATGTAGAAACCACATCTCTTCTCAGAGATAGCTACGACCATTTGAGAAAGAGTTTCAGTTTTGCAGTTTTATAGTTTCAACCTATTTCATTATTCAATAGAAGATATTGTTCACTGGATATCTGTGTTATTATTCATATCTCTGTGTTTATTGTATTTAGTCTTTTAATCAGTTCGTTCCACTATTAAATCCGGATCAATGGTATCAGAGCGATCTGCTCTTAATTTGTTTTTCTTCGTGCATGTCCCCGACAAGATCTAGGTACAAGAAGTTGGGACTCAAACCAATCGAGAAATTCAAATATCGGTCTCACTAAGCCCCACAACAACCCATGGGGGATGAAAAGAAAGATGATGGCGTAGGATATCCTATTAAAAAATTTCTCGAGGAAGCCCTCGCATGAAAAATGAATGAAATGATGGACAACTTCATGCAAATCCTTCGATGATTGCCCACAGGATAAGCATCTTCATCAAGCTACCATGCAACCCCCTTCAAGGTACAAGTAAATTTTGATATTCCATTATTTGAAGAATTGATAGATGCAAATGTTGTAGATAAATGGATGAATCTTCTCGAAGGGTATTTTTCAGACCACAATTTTTCTGATAGGGAAAATATCACTTTTGCACTCCTCAAGGTCGTTCCTCATGTTAAAGACTAGTGGGATACTTACTCTGAGAAAAGGATCGTAGAGGAATATACAATGTTTGTGGTGGCCCCTACATGGGATTCCTTCCGGGATGCCATTAAAGAACAATACTACCCTATTGGAGGCTACGAGGACTAGTACACCAGATGGACCACCCTACATCAAGAAAGGGACCAGACATTACTAGATTTCACTAATATTTTCCATGCTATGTGCACCAAATTGGGTATCAAAGACTCTAAGCGTCCTCGGGTGCTCAAATATCGTGACTGTTTTCATATATAAATTCAAACAGAAATGGATTTTCTCGACATTTCCTCATTGGGCATGGCTTATAGATACCCTGTCAAGATCAAGCAGAAATTTAAGTAGAAAAGGTGAGAGTTTGGATCTGCAAACCCCTCACAACCAAAGCGAGGAAAAGACAACCCCAACCCACATAGCAAGGGACCAAGTCGAGATGGTATCCCTTAGGATAACCAATCCAAGCCGCAACATAAGAAGGGCAATGAGAAGACGAAGAAGGACATAGGAAAATGGTGTGAGTACCATAAAATCTCTTGGCACAACACTAAAGAATGTCGCTCCAAGCAGTCACTCATGGTCGAATTGAAGGCTTCCAAGTTAGAGGTTGATTATGATTCTGAATCAAATCCTAAAGGAGGGAAGAAAATTAT
The DNA here is from genome assembly GCA_009831015.1 of Picea engelmannii. NCBI lineage: Eukaryota > Viridiplantae > Streptophyta > Pinopsida > Pinales > Pinaceae > Picea > Picea engelmannii. The sequence continues at coordinate 905,015 of ML778519.1, forward strand.
CAATGATGAACCCAGTGCCATTGTTGCTACCACCAAATTCCGGCCAAGCGAACCAAATAAACCAGAGGAAGGGGAATGCCTCTTTCACTCACATATGTGGGTAAAGGGTGCTCCGCTTCATTTCATTGTCGATAGAGGTAGTCATAAGAAACTGATTTCAGTAGAGGTCGTCAAGTAGTTGGACATGCCAATGACACCGCACTCGCAACCCTACACCATCAGCTAGCTTCGCCAAGGAAGAGATCTCTATGTCAGCCAACAATGTCACCTGCCCTATGACATCAAGCCTTTCAAAGATGAGGTACTTGTTGATGGTTCCTAAATCCCTTTAGTTCAACAACAAGAACCAAACCAGCCACCGAGGCCCAATTAGACTTGACAACGTTTAATGGTGGAATGGTTCTCCAAATCTTGCAATCCGACCAATTAATCGATGGGCTTTACGTTTTCTTGCGAAGGTGTCTCCTTCAGTTTGGAATTTCTCTTTTTATATTTTCTCTTAGGTGGGACAAATATAAGATTGTAAGCCGGTATAAACCAACTTGGCAACAAAATGGGAAAAGGCTCTAAAATACTGGAGAAGAGGCTGAGCCTGGGATAACCCACTACTCAAGCATGTAGACAACAAGTCTATACCACAGGCCTAGTATTAATACGTTAACCATGTGAGCATCCAATTACTATCCGAGATACTAATTATCAAAAAGAAAACACATATACGATAAGATAATGGAAAGCAAAATAATTCACCTACACTAATCATCCATCACATGCTAACACAACGATTCATCTTCATCATAAAAAAAAGAACAAAAAACCATTGCACCAGATAACTTGACAACAGATTTAATTGCTCTTACTCATTACAACATCGTTCATGAAACAAGATAGGAAATAGTTCTTCTGCATGTCCAATCACACATACGTTTGATGAAAATATTACTTTGTCTCTGGTCTAGAAGGACTTCTCAATTCAAGATAGCTCGGAAATAGTTCTTAACAAACCAAAATAGAGATTTTCTTGCAACAACCATCGACCCTTACTAAGTGGTCAGTTTTCTTATTTATAACATAAAATTCAACTGAAAATAATGTCTAAGTGTAGATAAGTAAACAAAATTTGCCACGTGGTGTTCTCTTCCAATAGTTTTCCAACAGTCATCTCAGGATATCCCTTTGAAAGGGTGACTTTTCTCATACTCCGACCAATTGATGAACAACTCCTCACAGGTTTGGGGGCATGGAAATTTGTCTTGTTCCATCAGGAGTGCGTAAAATTCTCTGATATCCACTACATGCATTCGATACTTGATCAGACTAGCACTTAACTGTTGAAGCACAACCCGAGCACTGATCGGATGTTCCAGAAATTGTTGTACCTATCCTGGCATTGTGTCGGTCACCTTTGCTAGTCTTTTGGACCATGAATAATCTTGCTTGGTGTGCGATTCGACTATATCGCGTAAGTCAACGAAATCGTCGGGTATGCCGAACTCGGGTAGTCCGATATCTTTCATCACCTTGTTTATCTTAACCCAGTGTCTTTCTCACTTGGCCCATTTCCCTTGAATTTCTCGGTGTGGTTCCCGAGACATTTTGGCCCAATACATGGTTGATCTTTTCATGTGTTCAAGACTGTTTTTGCTCAAAAATCAGATGTCGTGTCCTTCTTTATCTCGACCCTGCTAGACTGCACCAATGTAGTCGATTCTTTCTACGGCTTGCTATGCCTTCTCGTACCATCGCTCGATATCTTTGCACATTGAGAGAGCCATGAGAGTATCCTCCTAGAGTTAAGCTATTCTTGCGATAAATAAGTGTCGCTCAAAAGTGAACTTGCTATAGGTCTCATGGAATTCGCTACTTAAATATATGGTGTCCTACGTGGTGTCCTGGTAATACTTAACCAGATGGAGCAAGTGTTCTGGTTCTTTCAGGGAAACGACTAGCTCCTTTTCATCCTTTTTTTCCCTGTCTAGGGTGGCGTCTGAGATCGCTCTCCCTATGCCGATAAGTTTGGATGTTCTGGTGTTTTCTGTGTTTATCAAATCTTCCTCTGTAGTGGTAAGGATGGAGTGATCCAATGTAATCCTCCTTTTCTTGGTGGTCAGTTGGATGATAGCTTTCCTCTTTCGATCATAGGTTATCGCATATATGTTTGCTACCTCGTCCATAGGTTTAGGAATCTGTTGATCACCCCATGTGAGTGTGTTTCCCAGACTTCTAGTGGTGTATATTTATTCAAGATCAGGTTCTTTAACTTCCTCATTTCACTCCGAAGACCTGGCCTCTTCCTGTCGCTTGTCGGGGATCTGAGTATCGAGTGAAATGGAGGCATTGGAGTAGACTCGATACTTACTTGTTCATCGGTCGTTGAAACAAAAATTTCCTTTTGTAGGGATCCTTCCTTTGGCTCATTCGATTCTGACTTGTACTCTGAATTTTCTGCTTGGGTCTCCGATGCATCGGGCCTTTTCATGTCAAGGCCAGTCTCGACTTCTTTTTCTTTCTGCGGGACCTCTTAGGTTTAGACTTTGGGAGAAGGAGAAGAAGTATTCTCAGGTCCCTTTTCTTCTTGGACATGCATAGGGGTCCCGAGAGATAGATTTGGGCTCTCATCATCATCATATATATTAATTAGCTCGCAGAGGGGGTCTGATGCACTTGTTTCTATTGATACCCTGGATGCCTCCGGCTGAGTTGCGATGCCTATCAGTGATTCGACCGGTGGCATTATGGATTCAGGGTCACCTAACCCATTGATGTTATCAAGATTTATGATATTAGGGTCACTTGGCCCCACCGAGATTTATTTTGGGCTATCGATTGGAAGCCTTGGCATATTGATGAGGTCCGGGTCATCTCGCATCCGATTCATCACCTGTTGGTCCTATTGATACATGAGTAATCCTCTCTCCCACACATCTTGAGCATCGAGGAAATTCCTATCCTGTACCGGGGTTACCTGGGAAATATTTGTTGTTTTGATGGCTTCCTCGGGAGCTTCCACCACATCGATTGATTCAAATGCCATCCCTTCTCCTATGGGCCTGAGGGCCTCTTGAGCCGATTGTTCCAGGACTGTTTCTTGCTCATCCAAACTCATGGCCTTGAACTGGGTTGCCTTAGGGTCATCCATCCTCGCCTTCACCTCATCCCAGTCTTGATCATTTTCAGTGAATATATCATCTTCAAAACTGTCATGGGAGTATGGAAAACATGAATATACTTGTGATGCATGCTTCGGGACTAAACCTTTTGGGTCATTCTTGCAAAATTGGCTAGTCTGGAATCAAAACTCCAATTGATTCAACCCTTCCTGTTTGGCTTGAGCAATGTCTTTTACCATGTAGAAACCTATATGGAATCCATAAGGTATGAACACCCACTTCTTATCTTTTACCAGAGTAGCATTATAACCTTGCAGGATGGTCTGGTAAAAGATTTCTCTGATTACTAGTCGATCGAGAACATACACAGGTAACATATGTGGTGTTTTCGTGGCTCTGAAAACCCTAATGTAGGTATCACGCTCATCTAGGTACCAGTGGCCAACTTTTGATATAATGTTTTTGGTCGCATCCGACAGTCTTGGGCACTCTTTCTTGAACAGTAAAGAATGAATACGTGCTACAAATTGATCACAAATGAGAGAGTAGGATTTCTTGTACCTGTTCTCCCATAAGATATTGAAATATACATGGACCGAGAGTTCTGAGGCGTGCCAACTTAAGTTCATTCCGACAAAGAAATTTCTAGCACAGATGACATCCAATAGATAAGATGTCATGTGGAAAGATGGAGTCTCTCCTTCCTTTGGTGTTTGAGCTTGTCGTATGCAGGTTCTCAGCTGTTTGGAAATGATGGCACCCAAGTTAAAACATATTCCAGAAATGTCTACAGTATAATCTAAAGGCATCCAAGCCTCTAAAAACCTAGAGTAGTTTTTTCCCCATGCAATTGGCAGAGCAGGGCCATTAGATAGATGTACGGCTCCCGTAGGTTGGTCGTCGGGTACCAGCTGAAGGTTCGATTGGTGAAATTTTTATCCTCTCTTCACTATGAATCCATCACCTTGCTAGTGTCATGTTTCTCATAGAATTTTATAAAAAAATCTGTGTTCACCTGCTCCTCTGTCTCTTTGAGATTGTAGTAATTCTGGACCTCTATTGGAAGGAAAACCTTAACACACTCGCCATTGTCATCATTAATCAGACATCTTTGAGTGTCTGTGTGGTCAATAAGCCATTTCAGGAGTTCAATGCAGGGGAAAACTGGATTTTTTCTCACTACTATGTGCAGGTATGCCCTTCATCCATTCGGGAGTACTTCGTCGTCTAGCTTCCTTGTATCAGGATTGTTGTGCGAGGTATATTCGAGAAATTCCTACCGCTTGATTTTCTTGAAAATTTCTTCCTAGCGTGGGAATATTGTCTTGGTCTCGATGTTCACCTATGTGTTTCCAAAGGTCGGAGGCTGAGCAAAAACCATATTGGTGGATGTCTTGATGACATGCACCGGTTTTGGAGAAAAGTCCAGTTGTTTTGCGACCGCTGGGGAAGAGCCTTATCCTACCTCTGGTTCCTTTAGCTTTGCACCCTCAAAGATTTCCTGGTGGTAGGTTTCTTCAGAGGCATTGTCCCTGTAACATAAAATGATCCTTTAGGCATGTGTACAGAGTAACATTGGATGAAAACGTATGAAATGAAGCATAAAACATCCATATACCAGTACATACCTATAAATATTGCTAAAACTGTTATTAAATACTCACTAGACCTTTGAAGCTTTCCCTGGATTGCTCGTCTCTCTCCTTTGGATGTTTTGAACTTCTTTGTGCACAAAAAAATCTCGTTTAAAAAAAGACTCAAGAGGATTTAACGGGAGAGATCCTACTAGTTGTATCAACCAATTAATTCAAGTGATGAGTGAGATTCAAAACAACCTACCACCGAATCTATGCAAATAAATTCTATGTGGGTTGACAGAGGGGGTGTGAAGGGTGATGCATGGTATTGATAGGTTCAAATGATCCTTTTGATTTGTGCACAGATTAGCAACTAATGAGAGATTTTTGGAATTAATTAGTTCTTTAAATCCTTTGGATCCATTGTATCTTAGAATTAAAACGTCCCATCGCATTGCTTTATTAGTGGTCAGATCGGGAATTAGTAATATCCTTTTGTATGTTTCCATTGGTATCCTCCTGAGAAACCTTCGACGATGACTGATTTCATCGTACGATGCTGACATGGAAAAACTAATTCGGGGTGCAACTTGGGTCTTGAGAGATAGTAATGACTCAAGGGAAAACTAGATCGTACATCTAATCACTCGTGAAATGATAGATGATAGATGAGGATAGGCGGTTTGATCGTGCATCTCAGTTAGAGTCAGCCCTTTTTTTACAGGAGGCAGTTGTTTAAAATAAACCTGGGATTTTCGAGGCTGAAAGGTATCGGGGGTGGACGATCAGGGATTGACTTATGACATCCTCTATGAGCTATCCTTATAAAAACTTGCCGATGCTTAAAGTTATAGAGGATCGACATTCAAAGATATTTCCATTGTGTAGTTCCCTTATGGGTTATCGTCCTTAAAATCTCCTGATACCGAAAACATTTCAGAAGTCGGCGATCGACAACATTATTTCATTCTTCGTTCAACGCTTTCTCTTTTCACCTTTTACCGATGCCGAAAGGGATCGATCATCAATGATATCCTTGGTGGTTCTTGTCGCGAAAGAAAACTCATGTCTGTCGATGCTGACGAAGATCGGTACTCGGCAACTTCGGTTCTCTCGTGTGTTTTTTCTTTCGCGCTTAATCTTGTCTAATGCCAAATTTCTTAAGCGCGTCGAGGAAGAGTTTTGAATGTCAATTATTTAAATTAGATGTTAGTCTTCTAAGTTATGGGTTTTCACATGCTCAAGAAAACTTTGAAAGAATTAAATGGAAAACAAAATGATAAGCCAAGGAAACATTTTCATACTGAGATCGAATTAGACAATGTAAACGATCAAGTGGTGCCCAAAAAGTAAAAATTTTACATAGGCTTTTTTAGGGTGTGTTGAGTGCTCAAAAATACTGTGTGATATTGTTCCCCTTGAAGTTTGTGATGTTCTTTTAGGACAACCATATTTGTGGAAGTTTCATGTTGTGCATGAGTCTAGACCCCGACGTGTTATTATTACTTTGGGTAGACAATTGTACAAGATACCAGAGGTAGCTCCGCCTACTACTATTTCTTTAATCTTTGCTAAGAAATGCAGTAAGGTCATCTCATAGATCGGGAAGTTCATCTTCTTTTTTATCTGTGCTCACAATAAGAAGAAGGTCACCGCCACATCTATGGAATCTACACAGAGCCTCTCTTTGCAACAAAAGCAAGTGGACAGGATCGTGGAAGAATATAAAGACATCTTCTCCTCACCTACAGGGATACCGAAAAACTTCCAAGTAAAGCATCCAATTGATCTAACCCCTAGTTCACCTCTACCTAATAGACCTGTCTATCATTTCTCATTGATGGAAAATGATGAAATCGGGCGTCATATCCAAGATCTTCTTCAAAATGGGCACATCATACCCAACTCCTCCCCTTGCAGAAGCCTGATTGTATTGGTGCAGAAGAAGGAAGAGACTTGGCGACTTTGCATTGATTACAGAGCCTTAAAAAAAATCATTGTTAGGAACCAGTACCCCATTCCCAGGATTGATAAACTTCTTGACCAAATCAAGGGGGAAAATTTCTTCAAAAATATTGACCTAAAGTCTGGCTACCACCAGGTTCCTGTTGAACCAAATGATGTGTGGAAGACAACCTTCAACTTTAAAGAAGGTCTCTTCGAATGGATAGTCATGCCATTTGGCTTAACAAATGCACCAACCACTTTCATGAGGTTGATGGATGATCTATTGAGACCCTTCACCAACTCCTTTGTGGTGGTATATTTGGATGACATCCTCATCTTCAACAGAATGTGGGAGGAGCACATGCGGCATATTCAACAGGTTTTGAGCACCCTGTGACAAAACAATCTATATGCCAACTTGGAAAAATTCTCTTTTGGTATGAGCAAGGTCCAATACTTGGGATACATTGTTGATGATCATGGGGTACATGTTGATCCAACTAATATCCAAGTCATCTGTGACTGGCCATCCCTGACCACACTGATCGAGTTTAGAGCTTCTTGGGACTAGCCAACTTCTGTCGATGGTTCATGTTGGGATTCTCCCATATTGCATGAGCCCTCATCCAGGTGACCAAGGGCTGTGGTAGGGCCAAGTTCATGTGGGGGAAGGAACAACAACAATCATTCAATGATCTGAAGCATCGTTTGTGCTCAACTCCAATACTCTCCCTGCTCGATCTGCAACAACCGTTTGAGATTGAGACTAATGCATCTGACTATGTTGTGGGTGCAGTTCTCACTCATCATGATCATCTGGTGGCATACCATAGTGAGACACTCTCAAATACTATCCATAAATACCCCACCTATGAAAAGGAAATGTATTCCATTGTACAAGCCTGTCATCAATGGAAACATTACATTCTAGGAAAGGAGACGATCATACACACTTATCACAAGCCTATGCAATTCATACAGACACAGGGGAAATTCCAAAATGAACACCATCAGAAGTGGTCCACATACCTACAACAGTTCCATCTCAACATCAAGTATTAGATAGGTATCTCAAATCATGTCATTGAATGACTCGATCGACCTCGTGTGGCTGCCCTCACCACTGTGCTCCATTCTTGTGGATATGAAGCATCTAAAGCATCTGAGTGGCCTCAATTTTATCAACAAGATTCAAATTTCACCACCACCTATCAGCTCTTGGGTACATGTGCAACTGTCACCGATTTGCACATTCAGGATAGACTATTATGCCACCTGAGCCATCTCTGTGTTCCTACAAGAGAGCATGCAAAGATGAATTGGGAAGGCAACTAAAGTCATATGACAGGACATTTTGGCATGGAGAAAACTATGTTCGTTCTATAGAAACATTTTTTATTGGAAAAAACTTTGACAAGACGTCAGCAAGTATATTATATGTTGCACTTCCTATTCCATTTCCAAGCCAACCATCAAGAAGCAAGGCCTATACACCCCTTTTCCTACTCCCGAGAAGCCTTGGGAATCCATATCAATGGATTACATGTCTAGCCTTCTCTCCACCAAGAAAGGAAATGACTATGTATTTGTGGTCGTTGATCGGTTTTCGAAGATGGCCATCCTCACATCACGCAAGAAGAATATCATAGTGGCAGATACTGCCAAAATATTCTGTGAACGAGTGTGGGTCCACTTTGGGATACCACAGACCATCATCTCTGACCAGGACAACAGGTTCCTCAACACATTTTGGTCAAGTCTCTGGTCACTGTTGGACACCAAGCTCACAAAATCCACTGCTTTCCACCCAAAAACAGACGACCAAAAAGAGGTCATCAATCAGATGATTTTGCACATCTTGTGCATGTATAACTCTAATCATCCACGTACATGGGATGAGAGTCTCCCCTGTTTTCAACACAATTACAACTTGTCTCTTCATAGCTCCATCGACCATAGCCCATTTCAAGTGGGGATGGGATTCCAACCCTTGGGACCCATTGATGTTGCACTTCCACTTGCCACCACACAGACATACTCTTCCCATGATAATTTTGCGATTGAAAAATCCACCAGATTCATTGAGAGAATTCAACACATCCACCAACAGGTCCAAGAGATTTTGTAGAAATTCAATTCTAAGTACAAGCAACGCCATGATCAACACAAGGTACCACACTAGTTTCTGGTTGGCGATAAAGTTTGGTTACATTTGCAGAAGGAGTGTCTCATAGGGCCCCATCGGAAGCTTCGCCCACTTCGCTATGTGCCTTACACTATCACCAAGGTTGTGGGTAGCAATTATTTTGATCTCAAAACTCCACCCTTCCTTGGTCTGTACCTAGTGTTCAATGTGGACCTACTTTGACCATATTTTCCACCATTATTGGACACCTCAAAGATCATAAAACAAATGAAACCCATAGATCTTGACCTTGACTACATGAAACAAACATCTACTGATCGGATAGTGGAAACATAGGTCAAGGGCACTCTCGAGCAGAGAATCCATCTTTATTAGGTTGTCAAGGAAGACCAACCCTTACACCAAGGCAAGTGGCTCACCCGAGGCCAAATACAACAAAGTTTCCTCACCTGATTTGGGAACTCAATGCAATGGATACCATTTCTTCCTAACGGGGGAGGATTGATCCAGTTGGCTATTGGTGGCCACCCACCTATTCCAACTAGCTCCTCTTGTTCATTTTTAGTTCAACATGTTCTTCTTTACTTCTTTGTAAATGTGGCTTCTACACTTCTGGGGCTGTCTGAAGCCCCACACATATTCCAAGTGGATATTGGTGGCCTCTCACCTAATCCAACTAGCTTATTTTCATGTTTTCATGTCAACACATCTTGTTGTACTTCCAGGTCCGTTTTGGAGGTCTAAATAGTGTTTTTTTTGGCTCACCATAGTTAAACTGTAGACAGAGTCAAAGTTTGATGGAATAATGTATAGTTCTCTTAAATACCTTTCCAATGGGATATCACACGCCTAAAACATAGGTCGTATGCAAAAGTTACGACTCCGAGAAGTTGAGGTACCAACTTATCCATAGGGGCCCACATGACTTTTGACATTTCACCTCCTAGGGTTATGTTTTCGGACGTCTAGGGTTTTGGAATTCATGAGTAATATCAAAAATCCCTATAGAGCCTCATTGTAATTCATTCTTCTCAGACAGATGTGCATAATAGCCACATCTCTTCTCAGAGATAACTACCACCATTCGAGTAAGTGTTTCAGTTCTGCAGTTTTACAGTTTTAGCTTATTTCATTATTCCATAGAAGATATTGTTCATTGGATATCTATGTTATTCTTCATATCTCTGTGTTTATTTTATTAAGTATGTTAATCAGTCCATTATACTCCTAAATCCGGATCACGAGAGCAAGGCATATTTATGAGAAAAGTAAAGGAAGACCAGTTTTCCAAAGGTCTTGGAATGACAAGTTGATAGGGAAAAAGGATCAAAGGAAGAAAGGTTTTAAGCCACCCTTTTCAAGAACAACACCTAGTGAAATCAACAAGGTCAAGTATCCCAAAATGAACACAAGATTACATATTCATTTGGGAAAAGACCAAGGAAACAACTTGTTCAATGTTGAGTATGTGGGGGAAATCTCTTATATAGGGACTTCCCTCACTAAGGAGAAAGAATGAGAACTGTACACAACATTTAAGAGGCTAAAACAACATAATACATTGGAGGAAACATGCCAAGGATTTATGCATCATTGGGGAACAAGAAAGAAGAATAGAAATACCCCATGATTGAAGTGGGAGGTAAGATTGATAACCATCCCATAGCAAATTTGATCGATTCTAGAGCTAGCCATAGTTACATAAATGATAACACTATTCAAAGATTTCACTTGCAAAGGAGTAAGCATACGAAATGTTGGTTAGTTTAGTTAGCCATTGGGGCTAAGATGAAGATAAATGAGTTGGTTAAATATTGTCATACATACATGAATAGACTTAGCACAAAGGTAGATGTAAACATCACACTGTTGGGTTCATATGATTTTCTAATTGGAATTTATTGGTTGGAAAAGAACCATGTTGTTCTATACTATTACAACAAGACAATGACATATCTTGATGAAGAAGGGAATCAAGGAAATATTCAAGGAATTCCAAGAGTTGTAGTTGTTAGAGAGATTTCATATATGGAATTAAAGAAACATTTCAGGAAGGGATGCCAAATTTTTGCATCCAATATGGAAGAGGTAGCCAAAGACAAAGTGGAAAGAATTGAATACCATCCATTCTTGAAGTATTTTGAATATGTTTTTAGAGAAATACCAGGATTTTCGCCAAAGAGAGACATTGATTTCTCTATTTATTTGATGCCAAGAGCTGCAATAGTGTCAAAGACACCATACATAATGGGCACACTAGAATTGAAATATTTACAGATGCAACTTGAAGAAATTTTAAAGAAGGGATATATATTCCCAAGTGTGCCACCTTGGGGAGCCCCAATTATTTTTCTAAAGAAGAAATATGGAAACTTAAGGCTGTGTATTGATTTTATATAGTTAAATAAGGTCACCATAAAGAACAAGTATCCTTTACCAAGAATTTATTATTTGTTTGATTAGTTGAAAGGTGCAAGAATATTTTCCAAGTCTAACTTGAGATTAGGCTATCATCAAGTAAGGATAAAATAATAATACATCAGTAAGACAACATTCTTGACAAGATATGGGCATTATGAATTCACGGTAGTGCCATTTGGACTATCAAATGCCCCAACAGTCTTTATGTGTTTGATGAATGGAGTGTTCAAGGAGTACCTAGACAGGTTTGTAATTGTGTTCCTAGATGATATACTTGTCTACTCTAAGTCAGAAGAGGAACATGAGAAACATTTAAGAATGGTGTTGCAAGTTTTAAGAGAGAATAAATTGTATGCTAATCTAAGTAAGTGCATCTTTTATCAAAATAAGATTCACTACTTGGGGCATATAATTTCAGCAACAAGGATAGAAGTGGATCCTGAGAAGATAGAGGCCATTATAGGATGGCCAATGCCAAATAATGTGACATAGGTTAGATCATTTATGGGTCTTTCTGGTTATTATCGAAGATTCATAAAAGGGTTCTCAAGGATTGAAAGTCCAATCACTTCTTTACAAAAAAAGGGAGTAAAGTTTGAATGGACACCCAAGTGTGAAGAGAGTTTTCAGCAGTTGAAGGAAATATTGACAAGTGCACCAATATTGAAGATTGGAAATCCAAATGAATATTTTGTTGTGTGCATAGATGCATGCAAGGAAGGTCTCAGTGGATTTCTCAGTCAAAAGGATCATGTGCTATGTTATGAATCCATAAAATTAAAGGAGCATGAAAGGAATTGTGTCGCCCATGATCTAGAGTTAGCAACAATTGTACATGCATTAAAAATGTGGAGACATTACCTTATGGGGAATAAATTCGAGCTACGAACATACCACTATGGAATGAAACATTTGTTTGGAAAACTAACACTAAATGCCAAAAAAACTATATGGCTAGAATTTATGAGTGAATATGACTTTGAAATTAAGCATATAAAGGGAAAGGAAAATCAAGTTTCTAATGCACTCAATAGGAGAGCTCATGAAGTGCATATTGCAACCATTAGAATGTACAGGACGGATCTAAAAGATCAAATTATTGTAGCAGCAAATTCATATCAATAGTATGTAAAAATAAAAGAAACATTACAACAAAGTAATTTCAATAGAAATCTAATTCTTATGAGCTGAAAGAATATGGAGTTCTCATGGACAAGGGAAAAGTATATGTGCCGAATTCCAGTGAGCTAAAAAATGTTATGCTAAAGGAAATGCATAATGTGCCATATGCCCGGCACCCAGGATATCATAAAACAATTGCAACAGTAAGAAGTCGATACTTTTGGTCATGAATGAGGAAGGAGGTGGCTAATTACATAGCCAGATGTCTAGAATGTCAAAAGGTAAAGACATAGCATAAACATACAACAGGTTTTCTACAACGATTTCCCATTTCAGAATGGAAGTGGGAAGTTGTTACCATGGATTTTATTACAAATATGCCCAGAATAATGAAGTAACATGATTCCATCATGGTGGTGGTGGATAAATTTACCAAGGAAAAACAAACTGCACACAAGGCAAAAGACTACACACGAGGAAAATAATATTGTAGAAATTTATATGAAGGAAGTTACCAAGCTATATGGAGTACCTAAGGAAATGGTTTCAGATAGAGATACAAAATTTATTTCCAATTTTTGGAAAGGTTTGTTCAAAGGATTTGGAGAAAATTTAAATCTCATCACATCATATATCCATAGTTAGATGGGAAAATAGAGATGACTAACATGATAATTGAGGACATTCTTAAAATGTATGTGATGGATCAACCATCAAACAGAAGATTATATTCATTTAGTGGAATTTGAATAAAATAATGGGTATCAAGCCTCATTGAAAATGAGTCCATTTGAGGCATTGTATGGTAGAAAATGTAACACACCCGTGAGTTGGCATAATCCAATATATAGAGCAATTGTTGGGCTACATTTGTTGAAGGAAATGGAAGAGTAGATGGAAAAGATAAAGAAGAATTCAAAGGATACCCAGGATAGGAAAAAAAAGTTATGTAGACAAGAATATGATGTTTAGATATTTTAAAGTGGGTGAACATGCATTTTTAAAAGTAAAGGAAAAGAGAAGTTCGTTAAGATTAGGAAGTTTCCCGAAGTTGGCAGCGAGATATTGTGGACCTTTTGAAATATTAGAAAAGATAAGTCTAGATGCATACATGTTGGCATTGCCTTAATCTATGAGAGTGCATAATGTATTTGATGTATCATTATTAAATAAATATGTGCCTGAAACTAACCACATAATTGATTGTAATGTGATTTAGGTGGACCACAAAGGTTATTTCCAAAAGAACCAGTATGCATCTAGGATCGGAAAGTCAAAGTGATCAGGAACAAATCCATAAGGATGGTAAAGGTTCAATGTATATGTTATGGTCCTAAATATGCTACATGTGAGAATGAAGGGAACATGCAGGAAGAATACTTGTAAAGTTTTGACAAATTTGAAGAAAACATAATGCAATAATCCATTTTGAGCAGTTAGAGTTCCATAACCACATCTCTGATTCCTAGCCAACTACGTAGGGGACCTTGATAAAATAATGGCTCATTCCTTGGGTTATCCTTGATAAACATATGGTACATCCCTTTGTTTAGCCTTGATAAACGGATGGTACATCCCTTGGGTTAACCTTGATAAATGAATGGTGCATTCCTTGGGTTGGGGAGTTGAGAGGAACATGAGATTATGGATGAGCTATTGCCAGAGTTAAAATTGCAAAACTTTCATTTCTAAGTATTAAGATGTAAATTTTTATATATGTATATCGGCATAGAGTGCACTGAGGATGATGCAAAATTGTAGGGGAGGGGGAATGTAACATCCCCACTATAATCCCCAGTTTAATTAATGCCTATGTAGATATAATGTGTGGTTATGACCAAAGCGATGTAATATGAAAAATGTATTTCCTTGTTTTATTAATAAAATTTGATTCTAGCTGCTAAGGGGACATGGACAAGGGATGGGGGATGAATTAATCCACAAGAGAGGGGAGAGTCTAGTATAATTTCCAAGAGGGGCCCAAGGGGGAATTACCCATGTAAATTAATTCAACCCATTTCCCTAAATTTACTATTGGTGCATGAATCTCCTAAATTCTGATTGAGTGTTCCCAAGCCAATCATTGAATACAGGTGGGTGTGAGTAGTCACATCCCATAAGTATTACACACACGGGGGTTGAGTACAATCATCTTGGGAAGGAGTGTGAGTCAATAAAGGAAAGCCAAAGAGAGGAACTTCATATGGGTTGGGACATCAATTTTGGTAAGTCAAGTTTTGTGAAGGAGGAGCAAGTAGAGAGTAGAAATAGAGCTTGGAGCTAGTGTAGCCATGGAGGGTGAATTATAGAGAAAGATGGAGCGTATTTGGAGTTGAAAATTGAAGAAACAGGTTGTTAGGATTGAAGAGTGAACTCCTGTGTGAGTTGCACTAAAACAACACGTGTTTACTGTTGGTAGTTTTCCTAGCAATAAGTTCCCTTGAGTTTCCAACTGAGAGATTCCTATCTACCTATGCCATAGATACCCTGATAAACGAATATGATTCCCGAGGGAATGAGATCGGTGAATGGGTACATTCCTTTGGTTGGACATTCCAGGAGGAAGAGATTTGGTGGAAAATTGAGATAGTTGTAGGAAGATATCAATGGGTTGTGAGTTTTTCTTAGTTGTGAGTGGACAGTGAGAGACCACCCTCTTTTGTGGATTACTAGCCTCATCTCAGGGGTGAATGGCTATTGAGATTTGGAAAATTCAGTGTATGGTTGGGTGGAACATTTGTCCCAAGAAGCTAGTTGCACAATAAAATTAAAAGATAAGTGTTTTATCTTGTTGTTGTGTTATTTCATGAGTTTATTTGTTGTGTATGAACTCTGTGTATTTAATAATGATTTATATGTTGGTTTGTGAATGATTAAGCTACATTCATGTTATTTTGGTATGTTGTAGATGTTGTAATACTGATAGGGGGGGTGAATTAGTATGAACACCTTATACCACTTTTAACCACAATATATATTCTTTCACTTGATCAACAACGTTCAACAATTTATCATCAATGTATCGTCTATGATCACATTCAATATATTATGAACATATTGTTAGAAAAATAAGATCACGGAGAAATAAAATAAAACAAATTCATAAATAAAACACAGAAGATACACAATACAATAGAGACACAGATATACGTGGTTAACCCAGTGTGGGCTAGGTCCTTCATTTTATTATTATCCAACAAAATGAAGGGATACAACCTACAACACACATGTTGTGACTTTCTTGTCTTTCTCTCACAATATCCTCTCCTAGAATACATTATTCACAATAATACACATCCACAATACAATTCCATCATAAAAGAGGGTTTCCTTCTAGGGAAAAAAACCCTAAAAATAACTTCTACCATCATATCTTCAACCTTATAATGAACGGTCCATATTGACTATGAAATTACAATATTTTACAAGGTAAATTTTTCCAATATTTTTCTATGGGTGCGCTGCCCCTGAATCCCCCTCCAAGGGGGGGATACAAATTTTTTGTTGCCCCCTTAGTGACAGTTGTGGGGGGGAAAGCCCCCGTGCACCCCCCGCTAGGGAATGGGTTCCAAGAACGGTTGAAACAAACCTCTGAATCAAGATGATAATTAGGCTCCATAACCAACACATATAATCATAAACAACATCATCACATCAAATACATAGTACACCATTATTTACATGGAAACCCAAATGGAAGAAAACCACAAAATGATTTCTTATATATATCAAGAATTCATTCATAGGAAGCACCAACTTCCCAATTCTCCAACTACAACTGGAAGGAGGCTACAACCTCATTATTCTTAGGCTCTAACTTGAATCCTATCACATCAACCTGTAACTATATCCAACCTATCATTGTATCCAACCTATCACTATCAATGATACTCAATCAGATCCTCTCATATGGATCATACACCAAGGACACCTCTCATCCAGATTTCCAACATCACCAACATGTTCCTCTACTGCGCATGTACCAAGATCACTAACATACCATCAAGTACCAACTAGTACCATGCATCAATCGTGCCTCAACTTAGGCCACAACCTGTACCATCAGTCATGTACCATAACAAGTGCATCAACCATGCATCGAAACTACATCATCAACACCTATACCATACCATGTGTCAACCATGCACATCAACCATGCACATCAACCATGTACATCAACCATCAACACATGTACCATACCATGTGCCAACCATACACATCAACTATGCACAAAACCTCCACCAATATGCCAATATCACCAAGATGTGCCTCAAGCACTATGCCAACATCAAGTGTCCAACATGCACCTCAATCATGTTCCAAACCAAGAACCAAGATATGCCTCAACAAGTATTATACCAACATCAACAATACATTCATCCAATCATGTCCCTAAAACCATGTGCCTCAACCATATACCATATCACTCATGATATGTCTTAATCATGCCATACACCATAACATTATCAACATGTAAACCTAAAAACTTGCATATAAACATACTTGTAACTCTGTAATAGACCTAATGTATGTGATCACAGACTTGTAAAACTTCCTCAACTTCAACAACAAGAGAATAACATATTCATCAAAATTTACCTTAGTCTCACGGGACTAGTTTTTTAATTAGTCAACCCTAAAATTCAACAAGAATAACTCCATATATGTAATGAATAAAGGTCTAAAAATTATACACAATATTCTTCAATATATTCTCTTAAATTCCTCCAGGTTTCACTACTTGGAACCTCTCAGAAATGATTTAGATAAAAAATGGAAGACCTTGCTAAATTCTAGATTATTCTAGAGAGAAAACTTGTAGAACATCCCACGCGTGGAATATTTGATATATGGATCTGAAAATTGAACACAACATACTAAATATTGTACCCTATCGAATTCATTTGGTATCACTGAATTTGGATATTCTATGAATAATTTATGACCTTTTTACCCTAAACACTTGTCTAAGACTAGTTCTAGGACTAGCCAAAATCCCTATCTTCCACAGAGTGTATTTCCAAAAATACAACGACCCAAATGTTTAAATTTCCACCACAGGTACCTTGATATGTTTTCTCTATAATCTATAGGTTTCTCTATCTGAATCTTTCTAGAAAAAAATGTTATAGAGAAAATGGTAATATGACCTATAAATAACATTTCATCCTCCCTTGCAATTTCAACCTTCTTTACTTCATCTTCCCTCTAAAAAATGCCTCATATATTGTTGATTACCTCAGATAAGAATCATTTGATCACTTAGACATATATTCAATGAACTTGTATGTATAAATCATGTGCTTACGAGAGACTTCTTGAGGTGTATTCATACTTTTTATAAGTAACCTCTTTCCTTAAATTTAGGACCTATTTCCTTAACTTAAGGGATTCTTGAACTTTCTTGTTACAACCATTTTACCCTTTCATTAAATAATTGTAACCAACTAGGGGATTCTTAACCATTCTTGGGGGCTTCCAACTTTACAAAGCCATATCTCCCTAACCGTGAGGAACGATGTGTCGTTCCACATATCACCGAAAATGAAAAAACGAGTACTATCCATCTATGATAGACTTACCTGCAATATCATTGTACTTCATGTCCATAAAACTCATTCAAATTTGGATAACATAACCACACCTCTAGGGCTTCATGTAGACTTCATCAACTAACTCACAATCAATCTCAATCATACAGATGATAACCAATTGTGCAACGATCTCATCCACATCTATGGGTATTCAAGACTTCTCCAAGGGTTGACATCAATCTCTAAGGGTTTACATCAATCTCCACTATCACTCTCCAAGGGTTGAAATCAATGAAAACCAACTTTCCAAACCAACTGTCCAACAGTCTCCCCCTTTGGCATTGATGGGAACACCAACATTGATGGAAACACTTAGACATGACAACACTCATGCTCATGCTCCCCCTGTGATCATCGCTCCTCATTAATTTTTCTATCTCTCCCCCTTTGAAATTAATGACAAAGGGTATCTCTCCTTGGGGCTGCTCCCCCTATCTTCATGCCTTCGTTCTTTCTCTCCCACTTTGACCAAAAAAAGGTAACTCCCCCTGTTGATATGTCTCCTCCTGTCTGTATGCTACTAATATTCATTTCTATATCTCTCTCTTTGATTACTTGACTTCTCTATACAATTTTGTGTAGATCGATGTAGGGATACATGTACATGTTTCCTTTCCTCTATTCCATTGTTTTTTATTGTCCATTGGTGCTTCCTCTTGAAATTCACTAACATATATAAAAATAATTCAAAATTTGATTTGTTCATTTACTTGTCATGTTTACTTGACCATACTGTTCAACAATGTCCTTCTGATGATATAGCTTCTGCTAACGATTTTGATTTCCCTATTCTGTTGTGCCTTTCATTGGTTTCCTTTTTGTGACCAATTGATTTCAACTGATTCCACTTGTAAATATGTTGTTATGCTTCTAAACCATGTTTTTTGTACCTGCCAAGCATCTCATGAATCCATATCATGTCCATATGTCACAATATATCCATGAATATGCTACTCAATTGTCCACAATGTTGATCCATCTATCACTATAGTATCATGAAGTCTTCACGGCTGCAACTAATCATCGTATATCAAATGTGTCCACTAGTCTTCTCTATCTTCAAACCAAACTCTACAAGTCTAGAACAACTTGTACCAAAGATATATCTTCCTGAATACAATCATAAACTTCTTCCTATGTATCTTCCAACTGACACTTGTGTGGGAACACTACTTTCTCATTCGATCAATCTGTCATTCTATACTTCTACTATCTAACTACTTTGAATCTATCTTCCTGAAATATGAAAGAGGCTTGAAAGATAGTTCTTTGATCTATCTCAACTACTGCATAGACTCCCCCTGTTCAACATTCATATTACTAGGAGTCTCCAACCCGGATGGCTCAGAAAAATACCTTCTCTGATGTGGAGTCATCTTCTTCTTCATTGGTGGATTCATCATCTTCCTGAACTCTGTCTTCTTCCTTTCTTCTTGTGGATTTATCTTGCATTACAATTCCTAAAAGTACAATCTCTTTAACTTGTTCTTCTTGTATTTTTGGTACTACTGAAAATCATGTGATCTTTGGGACCTGGTCTTTATTCACCTGTTCTTCTTGTTTTCCATTTCTTCTCCAAATCTTCCTCTATCTAACATTGCATGTAGATTTTTTTTGATCTTGTACTATTGCCAATCTTGAAAGTATGAATTTTGGGTGTCCTTCATTCATATTCTTTTCATTTACCTATTCTTTTTTTCGTTTCCATACTTTCTTCTATTTGATATCAGTGTTCTCTTTCATATAAGTATCGATCATGCTTCTACAATCACAAGTATGTGTCCATAGTTATGGCATTTATAGCATTCAATGTTATGTGGGGCCACATAAGAATTTATTTCTTGAACATTTCTTCCATATTCTTTGCAGTATGCAAATTTATGTCCAAAGTTAGTACAATAAAAACAATAACCATAAAATAAATTTTGATACCTGAGAGTAGATGATCTTCTATGTGATTTAGTCCTTCTGAATTCATGCTTTGGTTGATCACAATATTCTAATTTGCTAACTCCTTCATTATGGATGAAGCTTCTTTGTTGTCTGAATGTGGAGGGGGTTCTTCTATAGTCTTCTTCTTGAGTCTTCTGTACTATTGGAATGTTCTTCATCAGGGGCTTCCATTCTTCCTTCTTCATTGAACCTTTAATGAATTCTTCATAAATCTCAGACTTCTCTTCATTCTTCTTTTCTAGAAACATGTAGTGTTCCTCTTCAACTTTCATTTATGATGATGTAGATGTTTTTCTTTCTTCAATATTCATATTGAGCTTGACTACTTTGACTCTTAGTGTGACAAATTCTTCTTCAACCTTCTCAACCTTTTCTTCTTTCTTTATTATCCAAGACTCCATGACTTCTTCCATTCTCTTTTCTTCTTCAATTTGGACCTTCAAGGTGATTATCTCTTCTTCAAGTTTTCTTTCTTGTTGACTGAATTATGCTTCAAGTTGATTTAAATCCTCATTTATTTCCTTGAGATGATCTATCAATATCTTCTCTCTCTTTTCTGATTCTTCCTTCTGTGCTACTATTTTGGCTTCCAAACACTCCTTCTGATCCTCAATAGTTTCTTCAATCCTTTTGGCTTCTTCTAGCTGAATTTTTAGCATTATGATCATCTACTCGACTTATTTGGAGTTGGCGTTCTGGGATTCTTCTTTTTCCTTCTGTTCTACTTGGAGTCACTTGTTTTTCCTTTTTTCATTTTGTAGACATTCTATTGCACTGAGAAATTATTCTCTTTAATCGACTTCTACCTCTTCACACTCTTCTTCTTCTAAATATTTCTAACATGATGAACATATTTCTTCTTGTTCTGTAACTACATATTCTTTGGCATTCTCTGAATCTATGATGGAAGAGAAATAGATATTATGTAGCTTATCCTAGAGTTCTTTTGCTGATAAACTTTTTCCCACTTTGTCTTTTACTGAATCAGGTAATACTTCCAAGATGAAATCCATTGCTATTTTGTTGTTCTTCTTGAATTATGTCTTGGATGAAGTCTTTGGTTTATTTGGACCATTATATGATGTAACAACTGAATACCAAATATCATATCCATGTGCCTAAAAAATTGTTTTCATCCTTCTTCTCCGTGACTCATAGTCTAGACCATTTTGACCATTGAACATTGGTACTCCATTCATATTGTACTCCATGATCTACCTTCCAGTGGTTTAACTATTTCCTGAAGGAACCTATATTTGATTCCAATTGTTGGAGTATTGAGAG
>ML778519.1:926205-937248 GCA_009831015.1 Picea engelmannii
GCACTTTATACCACAATATATATTATTTCAGCTTATCAACAACCTTCAATAGTTTGTTATAAATGTATCATAAACATCATCACATAAAATACACAATACACCAATATTTACATGGAAACCTAAATGGGAGAAAAACATAGAATGATTTCTTATATATATCAAGAATTCATTCATAGGAAGCACCAACTTCCCAATTCTCCAACCTAGAAGGAGGATACAACCCCCTATTTATAGGCTCCAAATTGAAGGATGCTACAAATCCATGAATTCTATGTCTCCAACGAAAAGGAGGCTACAACCCACTCATTATCAGGCTCCAACATAAATCCTGTCACATCAACTTGACTTTGTTTCCAACCTGTCACTATGTCCATCCTGTCACATCAACCTGCCACTATATCTAACCTGTCACTATCACCGATAATCAACCATATCCTCTCACATGGATCATACACCAAGGACACATCTCAAATAGATTTCCAACATCACAAACACATTTCTCTACCATGCATGTACCAAGATTACCAACATATACCATGCATCAACCATCCATCAACCTATGCAACAACCTACACCATTAGCTATGTACCATAACAAGTGCATCAACCATGCACCAAACCTACATCCTCAAAACTTGTACCATACCATGTGTCAACCATGAAAATAAACCATGTACATCAACCATCAACACCTATACCATACCATGTGCTAACCATGCACACACCTCCACCAATATGCCAATATCACCAAGATGTGCCTCAAGCACTATGCCAACATCAAGTTTCCAACATGCACATCAATCATGTGCCAAAAAAAGAACCACGCTATGCCTCAACAAGTATTATACCAACATAAAAAATACATGCATCCAATCATGTACCTAAAACCATGTGCCTCAACCATATACCATATCACTCATGATATGTCTCCATCATTTCATACATCATAACATCATATGTAACCCTCAAAACATGCATATAAACATACCTGTAACTCTGTAACACACCTGTTGTATGTGATCAAAGACCTGTAAACCTTTCTCAACTTCAATAACAAGAGAATAACATCTTCATCAAACTTTACCTTAGTCTCATGAGACTAGCTGTTGGATTAGTCACAAACCTTAACTTTCAACATGAATAACTCCATACCTATATTAAATAAAGGTTTGAAAATTGTACACAATATTTGTCAATATTGTATCTGCAATTTCTCTAGGTTTCACTTCTTGGAACCTCCCAGAAAAGGAGTTATAGAAAAAATTTCATACCTTGATGAATTCTAGCTTATTCTAGAGAGCAAACCTCTAAAGAATGCCATGCGGGGAATATTTGATATCTAGATCTAAAAATTTCACACAACATAATATGGATTGTACCCTATACAATTTGTTTGGTCTCATAGAATTTGGATCTTCTATGAATATGTTATGACCTTTTTACCCAAAACACTTATTTGAGACTAGTTCCAATACTAGCAAAAAACCCTATCTTCCACAAAGTGTATCTAAAAACATACACCAACCCAAAAGATGAAATTTCTACCATAGATAACTTAATATGTCCTCTCAATATGCTTCATGTTTTTCTATCTAAATCTTTCTACAAAAAAGGTTATAGCGAAAATGGTAAGATGACACGTAAATAACATACCTTATAACACATCCTCACAAGACTTCATCCTCCTTTTCAATTTCGACCTTCTTTACTTCATCTTTCCTCTGAAAAATTCCTCAGATATCCTTGGTTACCTCAAATAAAAATCACTTGATAACTTAGATAGATATTCGATGAACTTGTTTGTATAAATCTTGTGCTTATGAGAGACTTCTTGAGCTGTATTTATTCATTTTCTAAGTAACCTCTTTCCTTAAATTTAGGACCTATTTCCTTCACATTAGGGATTCTTGAAATTTCTTGTTACAACCACTTTACCCTTTCATTAAATACTTGTAACCAACTAGGGGATTCTTGACCATTCTTCGGGGCTTCGAACTTCACAAAGACATATCTCCCTAAACGTAAGGAACCACATGGTGTTCCACATATCATAAGAAACAACACGGCGATTACTATCCATATATGATAGTCTTACCTACAATTTCACTTTCCTTCATGTCCATAAACCTCATTCAACTTTGGGTACCGTAACCACACCTCTGGGCCTTCATGTAGACTTCATCAAATGTATCCATCACATATGTTGACATCAACTAACTCACAATCAATATTGATCATACAAATGATAGCCAACTGTCCAATGATCTTTTCCACATCTCTAGGGCTTCCAAACTTCTCCATGTAAAATTCTTAGACCTGAGCGATCTAGAATTCAATGAGAAAAATAATAATAATCCAATGAATTTGAAAATGAACAAAGAATAGAGAGATAAAGAAGAATTTGCTCCACAAGAATGAATGTATTCACAATAATTCTAAATTACAATGAGATCAATCCAATATGTAGAGAGGAATTGATCTTGTCACTAATAATAGCAATTGCCACTAAAAGTAGTGTAAAAATGGCTAAAGCACATGCCTAAACCTATAAAAAATATATCCCACACCCAACATGAGTATTATAGGCTGAAAAGTGTGAGTTTACTAATTTATTAACTAAACATGCAAAGTTTACTAAAGAAAGGGGGGTAAATCCCTAAAATCAAGGGACAATTTCCTTGATTTAGGGAGGAAGTGCACTCTCCTTCCTTTAGGTGTTTAAACTATGCATGGAGGTTGGAAAGGAGTTATTAAGTGGATTTATAACTAAATAAATCAAAGTTAACTCCCTAAACTTAAGGAAAACGCCCTAAAATCAAGGAAGATGTCTCCTACCCTCTCTAGAAAGTCGAATCAAGTGAGGAAAAATGCATTGGGATGCATTAACCAAGGCCTAGGTGCCTAAGACAAGTAATACACCAAGGGAAGTGAGGATTATTCTCTAACACTCCAAGGGTCGATATAAATATCTAAGTGTTGGCATCGATCTCCAAGATCACTCTCCAAGGGTTGATATCAATGACAACCAACTCTCCAAACCATCTGTCCAACAATAGATGCATCTATTTTATGGTTATATACAATAGCTAAATCTATTTTAAGTCATAGCCGAAAGCTACAGGAAATCATCTAGCAGTAAAATAATTAAATTAGTTAACATAAATTTTGTTTTTGTGAGTATTTTGCACCCTAATGTCCCTCGGTTCGACTGGGGGACATTACATGCCCAAATTAGAGTCATCAATTATGTTCAATCTATAAAAAAGTTTCAAACTTCTAAGCTTACTTATACAAATAAATTATAATATGTATTCGTTTTCCCTATTTTCACCTTTCAGGCATATTTGGCCATTTAATATTAAAATTTACTTCTTGTGTGTCATTATTCTTTGATACAATTCCCCTAGAAATTGGATAAAAATTGAACACAATTTCTCATTCGTACAGACAAAATTGTACTAAAATATTTTGAATTACATGTTTTATAGCATCTAAAGAACATCAGACTCTAGTAACTAATTTTGAGCATGCATTAGAGCCATCCAATCCATCCAATAAAATAAAATAAAATAGAATAAACATATTTAAGCAATTTTCTTTCAAGGGTATATATTTCTTCATTTTCCTACAAACCATGTCAAAATAGATCACCATGTGAGTTTGGCCTTGCAATCGAGATTCATGATTACACCTCTCAACATTGTTATCTAATTCAAAAAATCAACATTTAAAAGAGAGAGTATGTGCCCACTTGCTTCTTGGTTGCGTATCACAAGGTCACTATCTAATTCTTAGCTTCTTAAATCGTCATCTACAAAAGTGAATATATCCATTTGATTCATGGAAAACTTGCAAGAAATCATGGTCAGTTCATTGTATAAAATTTGAGTAATTGATAATTTTATTCACATCCCCAAAGGAAGAAAGAAAATATTGCACCTCACAAGGCTGCCATCTAATTCTCAACAATCAACATTTAAGAGAGTGGATGTACCCACTTGGTCCTTGGTTGCATATCACAAGGTCACTACCTAATTCTCAGCTTCTCAAAATCGTCATCTACAAAAGTGGATATACCCATTTGATTAATAATAGATTTATAAGAAAGTGGATATACCAATTTCATTAAGAATAGATTTATAGGAAAGTGGATATAACCATTTGATTCATATCAGATTTATCAGAGAGCAAGGTTGGTTCTTGCCTAAATTTTTAGTAATATATAACCATATTTACATCACCCCCCAAAAGAAATAAAATTAGCATTCATTTACGAAGAGTAGGAAAGGACTATTCAAAAACATCAATCCTTTCTGGAAAAAGATCTTGTTGTGGGAAATGATTTTGAACATTTTTTTATGTTGTTCCACCCTTTCTTAATTCAAAACTTGTCCCATGCAACATCTAGATTTCTAGCATCAACTCCAATAGCCCTAAAAAAGGAATGCTAGCAACCACATGCTATACATTTTGCTTTTGGATCCATCTCGGGGGCCACTCTAATCAACTCACATAGTTGCAAATCAAAAACATCTTTTGAAAGAGAACCACAATTGGAAAGTTTAGTTGTCTACAAAGTTAGGTCTCCCTTTGAGATTGTAGAATTTTCCCATAGGTAGTGAAAAGAAATGGAAACTTCAATGATTTATGATTCTAGTACATTCAAGGCCCCATTGTTCTCTTGGGAAAATGAAGCATGAGTCATTTCTCTTGTCAATAGTAACTTATCCTTGAATTGATACCTACAAATGCAAGTAAAGAGAAATTCTTACAATATACACCCAATAAAATATAGACAAAAGACATATTTGGTTTATATAATACAGCTAATAAAGACAAAACCTATATCAATATCGTAGGAAAAACACCATATGCTATTGTTCATTTTTTTATAGAGGTCCATGGACATTATCATTTTGAAATTTGTAAATGTACAACCTAGACTAATAATAACCAAAGTAACAATAGTCTCTAGCTCTAAGTGTGGAAGTGTAGAAAGTTTAGGGTTGGAAGGGTTAGACAATAACACATGAAATTCATTTGTGTAGATGTTACCGAATAGTTATATTAGATTAAACATAGAAGAGGATGCACTGGTATGGTCAAAACATTCTATCAATGATAAATATTAAGTTAGCTTAGGATATTCAGCTATGTTTTTGGTAGAAGGAAAGGAGGATGTATATTGGTGGTGGAAGCCAATCTTGGAGTTGAGAAATCATATTTTTTAATGTCTTGAAATTTCCAATAACATCTTCACATGGGAATTTCTATATAAATTTTTGTGCCAAGGCTCTGGTTATTGTGGTTTGTGTAGGCATGGAGGCGAGACAATATATTTGTTGATATAATGTCATTTTTTCTAGGGAGATATAGGATTCCACGACAAAATTGATAGTAGGAAAAATAAATTGGCAGGTGTCACCTTAGGAGAAGGGTTTAAAAATTGGTGTGATGATTCATAGGTGGCATAATAAAAATCTCTATTAGTTGTGGTATCATGGGTACCATGGAATATTATAAATTCCATGCCTTTTCAAGAGGAAACATTCTCTCCACTTCAANCTTCTCAAAATCGTCATCTACAAAAGTGGATATACCCATTTGATTAATAATAGATTTATAAGAAAGTGGATATACCAATTTCATTAAGAATAGATTTATAGGAAAGTGGATATAACCATTTGATTCATATCAGATTTATCAGAGAGCAAGGTTGGTTCTTGCCTAAATTTTTAGTAATATATAACCATATTTACATCACCCCCCAAAAGAAATAAAATTAGCATTCATTTACGAAGAGTAGGAAAGGACTATTCAAAAACATCAATCCTTTCTGGAAAAAGATCTTGTTGTGGGAAATGATTTTGAACATTTTTTTATGTTGTTCCACCCTTTCTTAATTCAAAACTTGTCCCATGCAACATCTAGATTTCTAGCATCAACTCCAATAGCCCTAAAAAAGGAATGCTAGCAACCACATGCTATACATTTTGCTTTTGGATCCATCTCGGGGGCCACTCTAATCAACTCACATAGTTGCAAATCAAAAACATCTTTTGAAAGAGAACCACAATTGGAAAGTTTAGTTGTCTACAAAGTTAGGTCTCCCTTTGAGATTGTAGAATTTTCCCATAGGTAGTGAAAAGAAATGGAAACTTCAATGATTTATGATTCTAGTACATTCAAGGCCCCATTGTTCTCTTGGGAAAATGAAGCATGAGTCATTTCTCTTGTCAATAGTAACTTATCCTTGAATTGATACCTACAAATGCAAGTAAAGAGAAATTCTTACAATATACACCCAATAAAATATAGACAAAAGACATATTTGGTTTATATAATACAGCTAATAAAGACAAAACCTATATCAATATCGTAGGAAAAACACCATATGCTATTGTTCATTTTTTTATAGAGGTCCATGGACATTATCATTTTGAAATTTGTAAATGTACAACCTAGACTAATAATAACCAAAGTAACAATAGTCTCTAGCTCTAAGTGTGGAAGTGTAGAAAGTTTAGGGTTGGAAGGGTTAGACAATAACACATGAAATTCATTTGTGTAGATGTTACCGAATAGTTATATTAGATTAAACATAGAAGAGGATGCACTGGTATGGTCAAAACATTCTATCAATGATAAATATTAAGTTAGCTTAGGATATTCAGCTATGTTTTTGGTAGAAGGAAAGGAGGATGTATATTGGTGGTGGAAGCCAATCTTGGAGTTGAGAAATCATATTTTTTAATGTCTTGAAATTTCCAATAACATCTTCACATGGGAATTTCTATATAAATTTTTGTGCCAAGGCTCTGGTTATTGTGGTTTGTGTAGGCATGGAGGCGAGACAATATATTTGTTGATATAATGTCATTTTTTCTAGGGAGATATAGGATTCCACGACAAAATTGATAGTAGGAAAAATAAATTGGCAGGTGTCACCTTAGGAGAAGGGTTTAAAAATTGGTGTGATGATTCATAGGTGGCATAATAAAAATCTCTATTAGTTGTGGTATCATGGGTACCATGGAATATTATAAATTCCATGCCTTTTCAAGAGGAAACATTCTCTCCACTTCAAGCATTTAACTAATTAAGTTTACTTATGATTTCATCCAAGTAACTATTAATAATAAACTTGCAACATAGAATGGTTCCTTGGACATTGATAAATTTAGAGTTTGGGTATTTCTTATGGGGTATGTCATGGGAACCGAGGCCCATGTAGGGAAAGGGGTGATTTATTATTTTCTAAGTATCAACACATTACTTTCCAAGAAGGTCTGTATATAGGAACAAATCACTGGGTTGAGAGATGTGAGCCTTAGATGCATTCCTTAGAATCACAGTAGAAATGGGTATTTCTTCTCTACGGGTCTTTGGTGATTCAAAATTGGTCATTGGTTGGGTGTCAGGAAATTATGGGATTCAAAACCTTACTTTGCAAACATGTTATGATCAGATCCATTTGATGTTGAGAAGGTTCACCACTATTACATTCAAGTTTCAACCATATCTTTAAGGAACACAACATGCTCATAGATGGTTTATCAAAACAATCTTTGGCACTAAAGGTTGGGTCAATAAGCTTGATGATACTACTTGTAACTATGTGTTTCCAAGAGGATAAGCACATTATTGATTTGAAATTATTGATTGGGATCAAGTTATATGAAGCTAATTGGTTGGATTTGGTGAAGGGAGAATTTATTTCTATTGTACAATTTTTTGAACTCTAGTGCCTTATGACAAGGGATTATTTTGCAAAGTTCTGAAGAAGGAAACTTTACGAAAAATAAGGTCTAGATTTTTGTGATTTTACTTCACAGAGGTCATCATATTCTAATAATATCAAATTTAAAAAACTAGAAAATCCATACAAACAAATCCCAATAGCACCACAGTAATATCATAAACTAGCAAAGCCCCAACAACACCATACTAATAGGCCCTTGGAATTTATTTGTATTGCTCTTGGATAGTAGTATCCTAGATTTGTGTTTTTATCGCTTTCCTTCAACCTATAAGAAAAGGAATGAAAATAATACTATACAAAAAACTCCACATAAAATAATACAAAGGTGCACTGCTATCTAAAACAAGAAGATGATTTATTGGAATGTCAAGTTCACTATACTAATGCATCTGGAAATGAATGAGATATAGGAAAAAATATGGTTGATTTATATTCTAAATATTGTACAACAGATGGATTCTACCCAATATCAGAGTTACTATACCAACAACTATAAAAAAAATATGCCATAGAGATCATCCCAACAATCAAAGCTCTAAAT
The DNA here is from genome assembly GCA_009831015.1 of Picea engelmannii. Lineage (NCBI taxonomy): Eukaryota > Viridiplantae > Streptophyta > Pinopsida > Pinales > Pinaceae > Picea > Picea engelmannii. The sequence continues at coordinate 934,508 of ML778519.1, forward strand.
GATTGATAGACATATGAATGAGAAAGTTCATTTTAGTAATTCAATGAAAAAATATATCTCGTGAAGAGTAAAAATAACATACAATCTTCAAGTATTGTAATACCCGTAAGCCGAGCCCCAATTGAAATGTAATTGTAGATATGTGCATAGGATGGTGAGCCAAGAACTTATTTTGGCCATTAATCATGTTTTGTATTACGTATTTTCACTTTGAATCGAATAGAAAAACAAAATGGCATGCAAACCATCCCGACAAGAAGATTTTTAGGGGACAAAGTCCACTAGATGGGAAAGGAAACAAGGAAATATTAATAAAATATTTCCATCAAAGGAAACAAGGTAAGGACATGATTTTTTCCTATGTCTTTGGATAGGGTAAATGAATCACCAAGTGGTTCAAAGGAAACTTGAGGGAGTGACAAGTGACACTTCAAGAGCATGAAAAAAAAATAGCAAAACTTAGTGCATTTTTATCATTCCATCCATCTATTATGGGGGGACTGTTATGCTCTCCATGATTCATACCATACCCCTAATACTGTAAGTGTTTCTTTTAGATTTCCATTTTGGCTAAAGAATTCTTAAGGAGGATTTTACTGGGAGTTAAGTTGAAGAGGCGGCTTGTCAGGACCATGTGCATTCTCTCCAAGTGAGATAATTGTAGGGAATTTGATTCCCAGAGGTGCCAAGTTGTAGTTATTGAACTATGAATCTTCCTATCTGGCTTGTTGTTGAATCCTCGAAGGGAAGTGAGGTAGCCATAGGGACACATTTCCTAGGTGGGGCAAGCATGTGGGGAAATTAGAGAATGTAGATTGGCTATCGAACTTGGCACCTGAATTTAAATATTGTTGTTGTTGAGAGACCTTCTGGGATAGGATTTCCTTTCCCAAGTGGATTTTAATCCCCGGCTTAGGGGTGACCTACTGTCAGTTTGTTGACAATAGAGTCTAAGGTCGGGAGGAAATTCAAAGGTCTTCATGTAGTTGTTGTCTCATTTATACTAGATAAGTGTCCATTATGTGCTTATTTAATTTATTGTAGAATGAGAATGTATGATATCTTTTGTTGGGTATTAATATGCAATTATTATGAGTTCTTGTAATGAATAATTGTTCTTCTTAGCTTTCTTCAGTAAACTCTCTATTAGAATAGTTTAGGACCTGTAATCAAGTAATGTTTCCATGGGTTTTTACAACTATAATTATCCTGAGCATTTTGGAAATTAGACTTGTGTAACACTATAATGTTGTAGCTACAATACCTAGAAACTATAAATTACGTACTTTGTATACATTCCAATTGTTTATATACAAACATATGCACACACACACACACACACACACACACACACACACACACATATTGTACTGGTGGAATCGACAACTTGGGCGGTTCTCATACTCACATGACACGGGGTTGATTCTCGTATGCTACCACTATAACCTCTAGGTGCATCCACACAACCCAGAAGCATGGGGAACGGGTAAATCGGTATGAGAATCGAACTTGAGACCTCCTTTACATATTTCCTTCCATTTACATGACACTTGCCAATATTTCTACACCTCTATGGGTGCAAAATTTGGAGGAAATGGGGATGGGATTTGATCCACTTATCTATGCACAAGTCATGATACCATTTAATATAGTATCTATGGGTGCAATCACACATTCGACCACTACCTCAAGGTGCTCCCATAAGTAGATCGTGTATATATATATATATATATGTGTGTGTGTGTGTGTGTGTGTGTGTGTGTGTATGTATGTATGTATGTATGTATGTATGTATATGTATATATCGACCACTACCTCAAGGTGTACCCATGGCTCCAGGTAAAGCCCCACAAGAATTGAACCTTGTCCAACAGTGAAAAACTCCTAACTTTATATATATATATATATATATATATATATATATATATATATATGTATCGACCACTACCTCAAGGTGTCCCCATGGCTCCAAGTAAAGCCTCACAAGAATTGAACCTTGTCCAATGGTGAAAAACTCCTCACTTTCTACCATTGGATCCAACCCCTTTGGGCCACACACACACACACACACACACACATGTGTGTGTGTGTGTGTATACATATATATATGTATATACATAGATATATCTATATATACATAGATATGTGTGTGTGTGTGTGTGTGTGTGTGTGTGTATAGACACACACACACACACACACACACACACACACTATAATACCCCTAGGCCGAACCTCAATTGTTAATGTAAATACAAATATACTTAATTTGGTGAGTTGTTTGATATCATTTTGCATATACCTTGCTTGGTATAGTGCACACATGTATTGCGCACCAAAATGATGAAGTGTGCACATTTTAGGATACCACGTGCAACAAAATTAAGTGCGCACGATCTTTAGGCCAGGGATCCTTTGTGCATATGTTGTGTTTTATAGGTTGGTGAGCCGGTTATTATAAGCTAGGAGACTTATGTGTTGGATTAGGAAGGAGAGCCTAGATGCTAAAGGCCAGCGAGACTATTTTGTATATGTCTTATCATTAATATAATACATCGTTGTGTATAAACTGACCATGATAAAAGAGTATGGGGGACTAAACTCCACTAGTTAGGGAAAGGGGGGGATAAAATTTAAGGATAAGGGGCTAGGCTAGGGAGCTTAAGCCAAAAATGAATATTATATTAATATTCCTTAAAGTATGAAGTATGGATAATTATTTTATCCTAATTTCTAAGGATGGG
>ML778519.1:943868-960538 GCA_009831015.1 Picea engelmannii
TATTTAAGGGATTTGGAACAAATTTGAATTTTAGTACAACTTATCATCCAGAATCAGATGGACAAACAAAGAGGATGAATCAAGTGATTGAGGATATGTTGAGGATATATGTGATGGATAAACCATCAAAATGGGAAGACTACATACACTTAGTAGAGTTTGTTTATAACAATGGGTACCAAGAATCTCTAAAGATGAGCCCATTTGAGGCACTTGATGGAAGAAGGTGCAATAGATCGGTAAGATGGGATAACCCAACATATAGAGTAGTGGTTGGGCCAGATTTACTCAGGGAAATGCAAGAGAAAATGTTGAAAATAAAACAAAATTTAAAGGATACCCAAGACAGGAAAAAAATCTATGTTAATAAGGGAAGAACTTAGAGGGAATTTAAAGTGGGGGACCATGTATTCTTGAAAGTGAAGGCCAACATAAGTTCCCTGAAGTTGGAAAATTGTTCAAAATTGGTAGCTCGCTATTGTGGGTTGTTTGAAACCCTAAAGAGGATTGGGCATGTAACATACATTCTTTCCTTGCCTACATCAATGGACATTCATAATGTATTTCATGTATCATTTCTTAAGAAATATTTACTTGATGCTAATCATGTTATTGATTGGAATGTGATTTAGGTGCAGAAAGAAGGTGCTTTCCAAGTGCATCCAGTACACATTCTGGACCAGAAAATAAAATAGCTCTAGAATCAAGCCATAAATATTGTAAAGGTCCAATGGAACTGGTATGGTCTTGAGGACACAAATTGGGAGCATGAATATGCTATGCGGGTAGAATACCCACATCTTTTTGAGGATTTTTGAAATTTTGGTTGTATATGTGTATATATCGCATTGAGGAAAGTGCATAAATAAGGGGAGGGGAATGTAATATCCCTAGGCCAAACCCCAGTTGTAAGTGTAAATGAAAATGTACTTAAGCTACTGAGTTGTTTGATATCATTTTTCATGCACCTTCCATGGTATACTGTTCACATGTACCACGCACTAAAATGATGAAGTGTGCACATTCCAGGATACCGCACGCAACAAACTTAAATGTGCACAATTTTGAGGCTAGAGAGTCATTTTGTATATGTCGTGTTTTATAGGCTGGTAAGCTAGTTATTATAAGCTAGGAGGCTTATGTGTTGAATTAGGCCAGAGAGCCTATATGCTAAAGGCCAGTGAGCCTATTTTTGTATATGTCTTATCATTAATATAATATATTGCTGCGTGTAGACTGACCATGATAAAAGAGTATGGGGGGCTAAACTCCACTAGTTAGGGAAAGGGGGAGATACAAGTTAACGATAAGGAGATAAGATAAGGAGCTTAAGCAAAAAAGGAATATTATATTAATATTCCTTAAAGTATAAGTATGGATAATTATTTTATCCTAAGTTCAAAGGATGGGCACAAGTGGTCCAAAGTGGTTCTCAACATGAAATGTGTCAAGTTGGGAACATGCATACATATAGTTTGGACTTAGTTCATTTTCCCAATCATTCCATCATCATTCACTAACTCATTCAACTATCTTTCGTACCTCCCTGTACCTATATCCATACCCAAACCAGTACCATACCCGTACCTGTACCTGGTTATCTCAAGAGATGAACTGAAGAAGCAAGTTGTCAAGCCCATGGGATATTGAAGAGGCGAGTTTTCAGGCCCATGAGAAATTCTCTCTAGGTGATCCGGATTATTTTCGGCACGAAATGAGAGCAGAGATATAATAAAGAAATGCACAGAGATATCGTGTATATCCAGTAATATAACATAAATATATCAGAGATGCAACCATAAACACAGAGATACAGTAATACACGGTTTCTATTAATGAAAGAAATGTACAGAGACTATAAAAATACAGAGTGAAAGACTCGCTAGAATGGTGGCAGCTTATCTCTGAGAAGAGATGTGACGGCTACTCGCATTCGCAAGAATATGGTTACAATGAGGATCTAGAGGCATTTTTACAATAATCGGGAATGCCAAAAGTCCTAGACATCCAAAAACCTAACCCTAGGAGATGAAGCGCCAAAAGTCATGTGGGCCCCGTTTGGGTAAGTTGGTGCATCAACTTCCCGGGGTCGTAACTTTTGCATATGATCTCCGTTTTAGGCGTGTGATAGCTCGTTGGAAATGTATCGTCGAGGATATTCATTTTGGGGGCTCAATTATGCCTTCAACTATCATTGAGAACCTCGATCTTGAAAAAAATTCATTTAGGCCCTCAAAATGGCCCCGGAAGTGNCTAGACATCCAAAAACCTAACCCTAGGAGATGAAGCGCCAAAAGTCATGTGGGCCCCGTTTGGGTAAGTTGGTGCATCAACTTCCCGGGGTCGTAACTTTTGCATATGATCTCCGTTTTAGGCGTGTGATAGCTCGTTGGAAATGTATCGTCGAGGATATTCATTTTGGGGGCTCAATTATGCCTTCAACTATCATTGAGAACCTCGATCTTGAAAAAAATTCATTTAGGCCCTCAAAATGGCCCCGGAAGTGAAAACCTGCTAAAAATAGTAAATTGCCAAAATGGCCAGAAAACTGTTTTGAGCCATTTGGAAAAGGTGGGTGGCCCCCGATATCCACCTAGATCACTAGGTGAGAGAATTGTTGGGAATTGATTTCCCAAAGGTGCCAAACTACAACTACAGGGCTTTGAGACTTCCTGTTCGGCCTATTGCTGAAGCCCGAAAAGGAAGTGGGGAAGATGAAGGACTGTTGAGCAAAGAAGGGGCACACTTCCTGGGGTGGGACATGCATGTGGGGAATGTGGGACTGTAGGATGTTAGTTTGAGTTGGCACCTGTGATAGAATATTTCCTATTGTGTGAGATACATTATACTGGTTAGGAATCCATTTACTCAGGTGGAGTTTAGCCCTAGCTCGGGGGTGACCCACTGCTGAGAGTGATGAGCAGTGTGGTCTAAGGCTAGGAGGTTCTTGGAAGGTATTCATGCAGTTGGTGATATTATTACCAATATAAGTGTCAATTGTGTGTTAAAATACATGTTGCATTATGTTAGATTCAAAATGAAGAAAACAACAGAAATATAAAGCAAATAATAGAAGCAATCAAGAAATCATGATGAACAAAGATAAATAAAAACTGGCAAAAAAGGAATACTCTATTCATCAATGCTTCTGTAAATAATCATGTACAAAGATGTACATATTTAATACAAAAGACCATAACTGTCATGTAACTCAATAATAGTTAGGTTAACTTAACTATCCAACAAACTTATGATTAGTGTTTTAACATCCCCCCTTAATCATAAGTTCGTTCTTTCCTAAAAAACTGCCACTACTTGACAATCACATGTGTCAAGAAAATATTCAGAAGGTTGGCTGAAGATGCTCTCTGAACTCTGAAAAGAAAACAACAGAAGTTGATGTCTTCTACTAAATTGGTGGTTTAAGGTTGACCACAAACTCATCTGGTGGTTTTAGGATGACCACAAACCAATCTGGTGGTTTCAGGATGACCACAAACCGAATGTCTAGCAGAAGCTGATTTCTTCTACTAAATGGTATGGTTTTAAGTTGACCATAAACTAATAAGAGCTCAAGGATAAAAAATGTAACAAGCAGAAATTCATGTCTTCTGCTCAATTGGTGGTTTTAAGTGGACCACAAACCATATCAACAACAATATGTTCAAGAACAAGACTGCATACCAAGAAATAGGTTGCATACTTGATCATCTGTTCACAGGCTCTAAATCAAACTTGGAACCTGACTCAAAATCAAACTTGGAACCTGACTCAACTAGATTTCACCCCTGTCAGGGACAAGTGGTTCCAATTCCCTTGACCGTCATTCACAAGTATGGCCAAGAAGAGATCCAACACATCAAATTGTCTTTCGGCGGAGTCTGAAGACTCGATCTTCAACTTAGAAGACTACATCAACTGGGCCCTGATCATACCCTAAATCATCAAATTTTGAAAAACATTCATGTCCGTCAACTGTAGAAATATCTCCAATCAAGTATGACTGTACTTGTGTATAAATTCATCAATAAGACTGCTCCAATAAATTGGCTTCCAAACACCAATGCCAATTCCCTAACCATTCAAAATTAATTTGTTTTTGCTTGCACTTTTGACACCTTACTGAGGGATGATTTGTCTTCCCACAAAATTTGCATGGGTGAAGATCAAAACAGTTTGACTTATCATGGCCAAACTGGTGACACTGTTTGCACTATATGGATTCTTTATTCGACCGATTAGCAACATCATCATCAACTATATCTTGTACCTGTTCCTTACCAATATCCACAAGCTCTGTCATCTTATCATCATTCAAAAAACCTCCACTCACAAAGCAAACAGGTTCGCTATAATTAGGAATATGAAAAAGGTTGTTAGCATCATTTTCATATCCTAGTCCATATCGGTTTCGTTTAAATCGTAATTCTTCCCATGGTCGAACAATACATTTATCCACAACTTTTTCTGACATAGGGACTTCATCTAACTGATTGTCATGTTTTTCATAACTAGTCAACTGAGCGTCTTCATTCTCATCCTTGATATCATTAAAATCGCATTGTTGGTGTCTAAGCAAACTTAACTCATCAGACAACAACTTGTTTTGATGTTTGAACATATCAATCTTCTTGTGCGTTACTTGTAAACAAGTAATCACCGTGATGAGGGTGCACTTGTTTATTGCAAATGTAGATTATGTAGTTGAGTTAATTAATGTGTGCAGTATTGTAAATAGTTCTTCAATTCTTTCCATTATGCAGAATATGGAAGAGAGATGCTTGTATGTTGATGCCACAAAATTCAATTTTGTATCCTGTTGTGCATGCGAAGAGCAATCGTTCATTGAATGCTGCCAAAAGTCTACAGGATAACCAATGACTTAAACACACTAAGATCCTAAGATAGACCCCCTTATTCAATTTCAGGTGGGTTAAAGAGGACTCCTTATAACTTCCAAAAAATCCTTATAACACCTTTACAAAAAGTATTCAAATAAATAACAAACCCTTTATAACTCTGATTACAAACAATTTTGCATTTGCAAGCATTCTTATAACTAAAACATTCTTATAACTCATGTTGAATTTTCCTTTTGCTTACTTTCTTTTCATAAAATTTAGTAAAATTTACCATTAAACATCATCACCCCAACCCAAACTAGAGTATTGAAAATATACCTCATCATAAAGACTAACTTTAAAAATTATTCCAAGCTCCCTCACTTTATTTAATCATTAATAAATTGGAATTTGATGCTCTTTCCAAGATTTGAATTTCTTGGAAGCTATCTTTTTTTTAATCGAATTTAATTATAAAAACTCATTTCCTCAAATTATTTGTTTGTTCAATCCTCCACCAGCCTTGGACTCGAAATGGTTGTTCACATGTTTTATTTTTTATTTTAATTAGCGAGAAGCCAACCACATAGCACAAAACGGCCAAATTCCAGCACAGACTACAGTTTTAATTTGCAGGCTCACAAATACTTATCAAGCAGATTAAATTTTATCGTAGGCAAGAAGAGGAGGCCAAATGAAATTCTCCCAAGAGATATATTTCTCCCAAGGATAATGCTGGTCTTTAAAAATGAAATGTAAACTATGTGTGGCTTATCAACACGCCCAGGTCGCGGATCTAGTTGTAGATTCTCCTTCATAGGCTTGCGCTCTCTAATGCAAAAGGCTCCAAGGATGATCTCTTGGTGGCAACTTGTTTGCAAGATAATGGCTACACCGGACCATTATTCTGAAAGACATGAGCTTTTCTTAGAATATTTACCTTGGGATTTGAGATGAATGACATTTTCTGTGGACTTTAATGAGAATCGCATTCTACGTTTCCATGGAAATAACACACCATCCAACCAACTTTATCTCTCTGCTTTTCTGGCTTTGATTAGGGTTTGTGTCTGAAAATTGTCCTGAACAAGCTTGAACTTATTCTTATATTCTTGTTAAGTTCAAAGAAATTCTTTCTGGTGCAGTGAGACATAAACCCTCTGGGATTTTTGGCGGCTCTTCTTCACTCATCGAGAGATCGATCAACGATCATCTTCTCCTCACTGTGGCTATGATAAACTATTCAATCACCATAACAATCAACATCAAGCTTTAGCTTTGATACCACTGTTAGATTCAAAATGAAGAAAACAACAGAAATATAAAGAAAATAATAGAAGCAATCAAGAAATCATGATGAACAAAGATAAATAAAAACTGGCAGAAAAGGCATACTCTATTCATCAATGCTTCTGTAAATAATCATGTACAAAGATGTACATATATAATACAAAATACCATAATTGTCATGTAACTGAATAACAGTTAGGTTAACTTAACTATCCAACTAACTTATGATTAGTGTTTTAACACATTATTATTTATGTGTTTAGTTTTATGGGTTTTTCCTGTGTGTGTTGCATGTGTATTTTTATTATTGTTTTTTATGAATCTGTGCATTTGCAGAATGTATTTTTCTATTTTAGGTTATATATATAAAGTTTTGCAAGATTTTTTGTTTGTATATATTTTAATTTGTATACAATTCAAAAATGTTTACATGGCATAGCCCAGTTGGATGTTGGGGATGTTACACACACACACACACACAAAGTGGGGTAATTAACCATCTCTGTTCACAAGTAGAGTTATCTATTGGAAAACAAAAATTGACTGGAATTCAGTAGTTGGGATGGAATTTCCCCTGTCCAAGCTTGGACAGTGCGTTGCATGCATTTTAATCCTATATGTGTGTGTGTGTGTGTGTATTATGTAGATACATATTGATTATCTACTTATATATGTGTGTGTGTGTGTAGACACACACACACACATAAAGTGGGGTAATTAACCATCTCTGTTCACAAGTAGAGTTATCTATTGGAAAACAAAAATTGAGTGGAATTCAGTATTTGGGATGGAATTTCCCTTGTCCAAGCTTGGACAATGCACTGGATGTATTTTTCTCCTACATGATGATGGAAAAATTCTTAGCTAGATTGGATGAATTCCACCAAATATGGATGGCCTAAATAATCTTTGAAAAAACTTAGAGAGAAAACTAGATTCGTTGTAGTCAAGTATCAGACTGAATAACATTAAAAAAAATAACAATGTCTTCCTCAGTAGAAATCATAGCCTTGGATATCAACACAACGAGCTAATCCTGGTCATTGATCAAAGTCCATTTCACTCTAGAGCATTCTATTTTTCAGGGGCCTTGTGAATTGTTGGATTCCTTTGAGGTGGATTGAAATATCCCAATTTTTAATTGGGGTCCTTAGGTATGATAATTTTCCAAGGATCCAGGTTTCTATCAACCGTTGGATCCATCGAGAGGTAGTTGGGGGAGAAATATCTATCGTTAGATTTATTTTGAAAGGAGCTTCAGGTTCTAGCATTCACAGTAGGCCGTTGTACTGAGACCCGAAGGGAAGGATCCGAGTAGAAATATTGACCATTGATCTTGGTCAAGTGGGGTCAATTGGATCCTGTACCCCAGAAGTTTTCCCAACCTCAAAGTGTTTGGTATGGGTCGGTGGGAAGGGTTCCCATGTGGGGTTCCAAATTCCCTTTTATTATGTACAGGCATGGACGAGAAGGTAATTTCACGAGTGACATGGAAGACACATAGACATACATCATAGTCAAGGATGTTATATGGAGAAGGATAATTCGACCACGAGTCATGTGTGGGGCTGAGTCGGGCCAAAAAAACTTACGTTGGTGCCTCTAAATGATGGTTGTCAGATCTATCAACCGAGAGATATCAAATGTATATATTATGTTTAAGCTTGAGAGTTGCTAATCCTAAGATTAACTTAATCAACACCTCATAATCATCGAGACATCGGATATCAAGAGTGTACAAAGTTACACCATGCTAGGAAAGTCTCAATATCTAGTGTTCAAGGCTACATGTCATGGATTTGTTCATCCACATGGTGCCTAATGAGTCATCCACGTATCATGGAAGACCATGTGTCACCCCATGGTGGTGCCACATGTCACATGTTTTTGGCTAAATTGGACAGGGATCAATGGGAAAAATGAGTGCCACGTGTCTCACCATGTTTCATACCACGTAGCAGTAGGGTATTCATGGATGAGTCAGATGTGGGACCGATGGAGGAGAGATACCCTTGGGGTAATGTTGTTGGATCATGATTGTCGGATCTAAGGAGGATAACCTACACCATTGATCTTATTCAATGGTAGTTAATCATCCCCTAGACCACTGGGGATTTTTGTTACCTAGATGTGATGGGAATTCCAGTGCCCAGTGTCCTAGTGGCCACGTGTTGTGCCATGAATAGAGACATATGGCACAATATGATAGGGACATGTGTCCTAGGTTCCAACTCGGCTACCACGTAGTTTTTTCACTTAAGTGTGGATAATGAGGAGTGATGACAGGATGATGAGGGGTGCCAAAATGTTCCAAATGGAATAGGTGGCATCCTATATATAGTAGACCCTGTCGATGTTATCCTTCAAATAAGTGGCTAAATATTATCCCTCAAACCTAATGAAGTCAGATCTCAGTTGTCCATTGAAGAGGGTTGGATGAAGTTGGAAGTGATTATGAAGGAGGAGGTACTCTGATGAAAAGTACTCCGAAGATTAATCTGAAACATCGATCGGGGGATGGCTCTAATGCACAAAAACTAGCCATTTCCTAGAGGTCCGCAGGTTATTTACGAATTTTAGGTGAGAGAAGTGTTATCTGTTGCGCTTATTGGAGGCTTGAATGAAATCAAATTCCTTAATTGTTAGTTTCCATGGATCATCTGATCCACTAGATGTGCATTGTTGGACTCCACTTGCCTGAATATGAAGAGGTTGGAGAGGTTTTTAACATGTGCATGAATTTAAGACTCTGACAAAATCCTAGTTGTAGACTGTTGAATCACCAAGATCATCATATCTGTTGGGGTGGATGTTATCGGAATTGCAAAGTGGTTCAAAATGGAAGAACTCTAATGGAAGGGGTTCTGATAACATTGAAAACGTAGTATGGAGGCATGATAGAGCATGGGTCTGGGGTAGTACATGGAAAGTGCCACATCCTTGCCACACAGGCTGGCACATGTACCAATGTGCCACATGGATTCCATGTGGCACTAAGGTGGAAGTAAGGGTAAAAGGGCCGAAAATTTTGGAGTTATTTAAATTTTGAACCCGAACTCGGATTTGAGCGTAGTTACAATCATTAGAAATCTCTGGATGAGTAGAACCAATTTATGAAGTCTAGGTGAGGAAATAAATAGTTGGAAAAACAAAAAAAAATTGACACCCCATTCCTTAGAAGGTACTTAAGGGTTCGGGTAAGTTACGAAGTGGTATTAGATCTCATGTTTCCACACTAGGCTTGAATGGGCCAGAGATCAATTATAGGATGAATGTATCAACGTTAAGAAGAGTTAGTAATTTCAAAGTTGTTATATATTATTTTTTTCTAACAAATATTACTAATTGCACATTTTTCAAAATTCAAAATATCTATACCGAAACAAAGACCAACATCATGCCAGACAGGGAAGAGACACAAAGGATTTATAGCCATGAGGAGGAAATCTGGGGACAATGAATTGACATGATAATTGGAAGAACAAAATCCAATGGACATGACGAAGGTAAGGAGGAAAGCAAAAATTTGATGGAAACCGTCAAGAATATGTAGAAATATGTTCAGAGTTATAAAGAAGATAATGAGACGCTCAGGAAAGCCAATGAACAACAAGATGATTTCAACATCAAGTTGTTACGAAGCTTAAACATAATAGAGATGAAAATGGAAAAAGAGTCAAAGTGTAGCAAGGGAAGGGAACATAAATCTCATGACAGAAGAAGTGAGACAAGGAGTGATAAAAGACACCATCAACAGTCATCTAAAAATTCATGTAGGAGGCCACACATTAGCTCAAGCTCATCCCATGTCGAGAAACATAAGAGGAAAACTAGGGTAGATGAGCTAAAGGGAATATTGAATAATATCAAGCCTCCTACTTTTGACGATGAGTACAAAAAGGATGAGAATGTCGAGGCCTGGTTGTTGGGAATGAGAAAATACTTTCATCTACATAGCTATTCCTCTCAGGAATAAGAGAGAATAGAAATTTATCAGCTTAAATAAAAAGCATCAATGTGGTGGGATCATTTTGTACAAGTGCAAAACATTGATGAGAAGAATGTTACTTGGGAGGTGTTTAAGAGATATTTTGAAAAAAAATATTTAACCAAATGCTACTATGATAGGAAAATGAAATATTTTTTTGAACTAAATATTGGGAGCATGACCATAGATGAGTATGAGAGAAGATTTCTAGAATGATGAAATATGTGCCTTTTATCAAAGATGAACAAGTGAAGATCCAAATATATTTAAGTGGTATTCCATCAATCATGAGAGATAAACTACAATATGATGATCCTAAGATGCTAGAATAAGTCATAAGAAGAGCTAAATGTCTTTGTGATCAACATAAAGGAAGAACAATTTTCCAAAAGGCTTAAGAAGACAAAAAGAAAAACAAGATGGAGTAAAGGAAGAAGGGAAACAAACCCCCATTTTTTTAGAAACAATACTCAAATACAACCAGTTTCCAAAGAACTTAGGATGGTTGAAACCATGGGACAAAGACCAATACAAAAACCCATAAAGTTTTGGGGTTGTAATGGAGACCATATGCACTGAGAATTTCCTCTCAAAAATGAAAAAAAAAAAGGTTATTCACAATGTACAACAAGATGAAATAGTTGAAGATATGGGAAAGGATATACCAAGAATTTATGCAACCCTGGACAACAAGCAGGCTGAATTTTAGTCTCACAAGATTGAAGTAAAAAGTAAGATAAAAAAATGAACCTATTTATATTTTAATTGATTCAAGAGCTAGTCATAGTTACATAGATCCTAATATGGTATAAATGTTTCATTTGCCAAAATGAAAATTAGGAAAACCTTGGTTGGTATTGTTAGTGCTAGAAGTCAACTCAAGACTACTATTGAGTTGATCCTAGCACACCTTGTTTCAAAATGTTCAATAGTGGTTTTAGGATGGATAAATCCTTGCTTGATTTGAAAAGAGAAAAATGATCAAATCTATTAAGATCACTCACCTAAGTGCAACAAGTCAAGTAAAAAAAACTGATAGCTATAAATTTAATATTAAGTGAAGTGATTGAGAGAAAAGGGAAAAACAAAGACTAATGAATGCACCAATAACAAATCTTGTCTTTAATGTCTATATGCAGCAGAGGAAAAACCTTTATCTAGAATTCGTTCTAAATATGATTTAAAGAGAAAATACAGATGTGGCAAAGATTTCTAAAACTTGTTAAAGAAACCTTCTCATCACAAAATCATTTGTCATAAGCTCATATTGTTGATTAATGTTGGTTCCCATTTATGCAACCCTTGAAGAAATCCCCGCAGCACAAAGGTTTGGGTAAAGGACCCAATATTTTTTTATGTAAATATGACTCATTATTGTCTTTCCATGGTCAATAAGAAGTAAAGATGGATGAACTCCAAAGTGGTCCCCTTATGGTGAAAGCCCTCACGGGAAGACGCTTTGTGGAGTAAGAGAACCCATGCTTGATTGTGGAATAATGGGATGAAGGATAGTGAATTTGTTAGGGAAACTATCCTATATGGATAGTGCTTGTCATGCCATTTCTGGTGGTATGTGGAACGTCACATAACTGCTCACAGTTAGAGAGTTATGACCATGTGAAGTTGGAGAACCCAGGTTTGGGTAATGGACCCAAGTTTGTTTGATGGATAACGGTATGATTTTTTCTATATTTTATGGTAATACTATTCTATATGGCTAGTACATTCCATTCCATTTCTGTTGGTATGTGGAACGTCACATAACTCCTCACGGTTTGAGAGTTATGGTCTTACGAAGTTGGATGACCCTCTTATGTCATCTAGAAGCCCCAAAAGGTCAAAGTAGTGAAAGTGGTTTATGAGATTTTAGAAGGTAAATAATAAAGTGAAGTGATGAGTGTACTATAATGCAAAGTGAATAAAAAACAATTTGTTTAAATAATAAATTTAATGGAGAAATTAGAAGTGGGTTAACTCTAAAATAAGGAAAGTGGACAAAGTGACCTAGAAGATGTTTTTAAGGAAGCTACTTTGAGAGTATAAATAAGAGGAAAGGCTCTCTCATTTTAGACACACTTGAGAATATTGAATACCTATAAGTGTCTAAGGTAACCAAAGGATATATAAGCCTAATTTATGAGGAAAATGAAGAAAAGAAGGCCAGAATTCAAGGAAGGATAAATTCTTTTGATGATGCTTTCTAAGGTATGCTTTTTTTAGGCCATCTCACCATTTTCACAATAACTTTTTTTCTAGAATGATTCAGACCGTGAAATTGATATGAAATTGAGGAAACATATCCAAGTATATGTGGTAAAAAATTGAGCTTGTGGTTCGTTGCATTTTTGGAGTTACACTCCACGGAAAGTAGGGTTTGTGGCTAGTCCTCAAACTAGTAAAAAACAAGTGTTTCGGGTAAAAATGTCATAACTTCTTCATAACAGATCCAAATTCAGTAATACAAAATGTGTTGGTTAGAGTACATTTGGTAGTATGTTGTGTAACAATTTCAGATCAATTCAACAAATATTTCATGTAGGGAAACAAATATTTCATGTAGGGCACGCTCTACAAGGTCACTCTCTAGAATAATCCAGAATTCAACAAGGTGTGCCATGAGAGGTTAAAAGTAGTGACACCTGGAGGAATTGCATAAAATACACTAAAGAATATTGTGTATCAGTTTCATATCTTTATTCATTACATGTACAAAGTTATGATTATTTCAAGTTAGGGTTGTTAACTAATCCAAAAATAGTCTTGTGAGACTAAAGAAACGTTTGATGAAAATGCTAGTCTCTTGTTGTTAAAGTTAAGGAAGGTTTGAAGGTATGTGATCATATACACCAGATCTATTACATAGTTACAAATCATATTTGGATGATGAAATTAATGAGGGATTTTGGTTGAGGTACAAGTTGGGTACATGGTTTAGACAAGTAGTTGATGAGTTGGCACATACATGAGGTGTATAGATGATGATGTTGGTACATATTGATGAGTCATAGTTGATGAGTACTTGACACATGATTGGTACATACTTGGTACATGGCTGGTTGTACTTGTTTATGGTACAGGTTGATTACAGATTGTTTGGTATAGGTTGGTGCATGGTTGATGCACTTGTTTATGGTACAGGTTGATTGCAGATTGTTTGGTATAGGTTGGTGCATGGTTGATGCACTTGTTTATTGTACAGGTTGAGGTACAGGTTGATGCATGGTTGATGCATGGTTCAGGTTTATTGGTACATTTTTACAATGGTATATCTCACAGTGTTAGTGTGACAGTAGTTCCATCATTCTACTTCTACTTCAGGGCGATTGGATGGGGCAAGGACAGGCGGTTGTAGCCACTTTCTGATTGTAGCAAGAGAACATAGGGGGTTTTAGCCTCCTTCTAGTTGTATCTAGAGAATTGGGGAGTAAGAGCTTCCCTCAGGTTGTAGCCTGAGAAACTAGCAGGTTGGAGCCTCCTTCCAGTTGGAGCTGGAAAACAAAGGAAGTTGGTTCTTCCAATGAATGTAATTCTTCAAGACATATAAGATAAAGCATTCCATGGTTTTCTCCCGATTTGGATTTCCACGTAAAACATTGGTGTACTATGTATGTGTGTGATTGTTCATTTCTTATTGCTCATTATTGGATAATAATTCTACATTTATATAACACTTGGATTATTTGGAGAAAAAGGATTATAATTACACTATTACTGATTCACCCCACCCCCGCTTAGCAATCCAACAATTTTTATCAGAGAAGGTTCCTTCAGAAATCAGTTTAACCAATGAAAGGTAGATCAGGGAGAGTACCAACTCATATAAAAATGGAATACCACACTTTGATGGACAAAAGTATTCTTTTTGGAGCATAAGGATGAAGACATATATAGAAACACAGGGGCTTGAAATTTCGCAATCAATTGTAGATGGATACACAATACCAGTAGTTCCACCAACAAATGAAAAAGAAGTGAAACTTGGTTAGAATAATTCCAAAGTTACAAATGCACTTTTGAATGGTCTTAGTGAAACAATATTCACCAAAGTTTCACATTGTAAATCCACCAAAAATATTTGGGACAAGCTTCGAAATATTTATGAAGGAGATAAAAAAGTCAAAGCAGAAAAACTTCAAACTTATAGAGGTCAATTTGAACAACTAAAAATGAAGGAAGATGAGAATATTGCAGCCTACTTCTTAAGATTTGATGAAACAATGAATGCAATCAGAGGATTGGGAGAAGAAATCGAAGAATCTGTAATTGTTCAAAAGGTACTAAGATCTCTTCCCATGAGATTCAACCCTAAGATATCAGCACTAGAAGAAAGATCGGATTTGAACTCAATAAGCATGGACAAACTGCATCGAATCTTCATAGCATATGAAATGAGAATTGAACAGGAAAATCCAGATGTAAAAGAAGCAACCTTCAAAGCATCCAAAATATCAAAGCAAAAGAAAAAGGAACAAGAAGGATATAACAACAACAACAACATCTTGGAAGATGATGAAGAAGTGGCCAACTTCATCAAAAGACTGAACAAGGGAACCAATGGTAGGTATAGAGGTAATATTCCTTTAGTTTGTTTTAATTGTGATGGTATTGGTCATTTTTCTAACAAATTTCCTCATAAGAAAAAGAGAAATGAATAAGGTTACTCAAAAAGAAAACACACATATAAAGGCAAAAGAACTACAAATAAAGATTTCAAGAAAATATTATGCATCAAAGAAGACATCTCATCATCAGATGAAGATGAAATCAGTGACAGTGAGACAGGAAGAGTTCTATTCATGGTAGTAAAATATTCTGACAAAGAAGACTTCAAAGAAGAATATGAAGAAGACGAAGAAGGATATGAAGAAGTCAAAGATGAAATTGAAGAGGTAGAAGTTGACTATAGAGAAGAATTAATGTGTGCCATAGAAGTTATCAGAAGAGAAAACAAGAAACTACAAGCAGAACTAGACAAGAAAAAGGACACTTGAGAACTAGAACAAATGATCACAAGATTGAAGGTTCAAATAGAAGAAGATAAAAGAATTGAAGAAGCACTCAAAGAACAACTAGAAGAAAAGGACAAGATCATTGGAAACTTGGAAGCAGAGATTGTCACACTAAGAAAGGATATTCAAAAGAAAAATATGCAAAATAGCTCAAAAGTTCTAGATGACATTATCAACAGTCAAAAATATCATCTTGACAAGTCTGGACTTGGATACAATCATATAGAAAATGGATCAAGCTCCAAAATAACAGAGCAAGAAACAAATCCAAAAAGATATGCAAAAACAATCAAAGGGGATAGGAAGGTCTACAAAGAAAATTATAGGGACACTCCTCCACCAAGAAGATTCAGATTTCAGAATCAACAACTGACAAAAATAGATAGATCTCCGGAAAAGGAAGGATTCATAAGAGCACCTCCTTTCAGAACATCTTCAACTCCCAGGTATCAAACTATCTTTTTTGGTTTATGTTATGCATGTAATAATTTTGGACATAAAGCTGTGAATTGCAGAGATAACAACATGAACAATAACAACTTTGAGATTCATACACAAAGGGGTTACTCAAGAGACCTAGTGAAACACAAAGAAGAAGTTACAACAGGTTTGAATCTTTGAGCACTGAAGTGGAATGTTACAAATGTAACAATTTTGGACACGTGGCCAAAAATTGCAAAATGACAGTCCCTCCTAAAGAACCTCAACAAAATAACAACAGTCACAGACAGGAACCTCATAAAATGACATGGATAAGAAAGAAAGATCAATATAGCAATGAAGAATGCACAGTCACTCTACAAGATATGAAGAAAAAACACGGTTGGTATGTTGACAGTGGGTGTTCAAAACACATGACAGGTGATAGAGACAAATTTCTTACATTGCGAAAGGAAATAAATGGATCTGTCTCTTTCGGAAATGATAATTCAGCTAAAATCATTGGAGAAGGCATAATCTGAATTGGGAACAAGAATAAAAAGGCACAAAATGTTCTACTGGTAGAAGATATGAAACATAATCTTCTAAGTGTGAGTCAAATGTGTGACCAAGGTCATAAAGTTACTTTTGATTCACAAAAGTGTGAGATAAGAAGAGAAGGTTTAGGGAAATTGGTCGGTACAGCTACAAGAACTTCAAACAACATATACGTGTTAAGTGAAATTGGAAATGAAAAGTGTTGTTTAGGAAAAGAAGATGACAATTGGTTATGGCACAAAAGAATGGGTCACATGCATTTTGATAACCTTTTCAAAGTCAACAAAAGAGAAGCAGTTAGAGAAATGCCCCAGATCACGAAACCAACCAACACTTTACGCAAGCATTGTCGACAAGGAAAGAAAACAAAGACTAGTTTCAAACCAAAGGAATATTCAACAACAAGACCACTGGAAATTGAGCATACTGATCTAGTTGGACCAACTACAACAAAGGGCTTAAAAGGTGAGAGATACTTTATGTTATTAGTTGATGATTATACAAGAATGACTGCAGTTTGTTTTCTCAAGAACAAGTCAAAAGCTTTTGAAAACTTCAAGATCT